>CAWUFW010009641.1:600000-766594 GCA_963921515.1 Calotriton arnoldi
CTTGTGACTCCTGTCACAAGCTGATGTCCATGACAGATCCACACCTTGTGTGCCTCTGGTGCCTGGAGCGGCCCGAAGTCATGCTCCGACTGTCGGGCCATGAATCCGAAGTCTTTGCGGGTGCGGTCCCGAAAGCTTTTGGAGACCCGGCAGTCGGCTCCGCATCGCTCCCGCTCTCGCTTGAGGGAAAGGTCTCGAGAACGGTCGCGGAGCAACCACACCTCGTCCAAGTCTACGCACTCCTCGGGTAAGTCGAAGCACAAGAAGAAGGCGAAGAAGCACCGCACCTTCTCCCCGTCGGTCAGCTGACGCGAGGCGGGACCCAGAGCGTCGTCGCTCTAAGGCTCCATCTCCGGCGCCTGACTCAGGGATGACTCCGAGCTTCCCCCCCGTTTCCGGGAGCTGGAGCGTCCCCTGACCAGCTTTGTATGTTCTATGAAGTCCTCCACCGTGTGTTTGGGCAGCCAGACTCTCCTGGTGCGCCTACGAGCCCCGCGGAGCTGGTTGCGGGCCCTGGTCCTGAGATGCCGGCGGCTCCGGCCCCGGCGCTGCAGACCTCTCGACTTTCCCCAGTCTGCCTTTCGTCCCTTTCGTGGCTACGGAAGGGGCACCCCACCACGTCGGACCCAGTCAAGCCAGCCTCTGTGTGGCCGCGGACGTGGACCCAAGCGACGCTGGTCTGGGAACCAGCGGGCGGGCAGTCCACCCTTCCCCCCCCCTGTAGCAGCCTCCAAACCCTCCTAGTCTGACCCTTCAGGCCCATCAGAGGACAGTGGGTTCCACGATTCGCCATCACCTCCCCCATTGGCAATCCATCACGTCAGACAGGTAGGTTTTATAGATATTACAAAGGGGCTACTCCCTCCCCTTCGAGACTGCCCCTCCCTCCATGCCACCGTCTTTCGATCGCATGTCAGAGGATCACTTAGCACTTCTCCTCCAGAAAATCTCAGCTCTCTTGGCCAAGGGAGCTATCGAGAGTGTCCCGGCGCCAGAAGTAGGTCGTGGTTGCTATTCCCGCTACTTTCTGGTGCCCAAGAAGGGCAAAGGCCTGTGTCCTATCTTACACCTCAGGGCCCTCAACCGCTTCCTCCGGAAGGTAAAGTTCAAAATGCTAACCTTGGCTCAGGTCCTCTCTGCCGTTGGCCCTGGAGACTGGATGATGGTTTTGGACTTGCAGGACGCTTATTTTCACATCCCCGTCCTGCCGGCCCACAGACGTTACCTACGGTTCAAGGTAGGCTACGAGCATTTTCAGTTCACTGTGCTCCCCTTTGGCCTTACCAGTGCCCCTCGGGTGTTCACGAAAGTGATGGCGGTGGTCGCAGCTCATCTGCGCAGATCAGGGGTTCCAGTCTTCCCCTATCTCGACGGCTGGTTGTTGAAGGCGGGCTCGCCCAGGCTGTCGTCTCCCACCTCCAGACTATGGCGGACCTCTTGCATTCGCTGGGGTTCACTATCAACGTGCCGAAGTCACACCTAACTCCCTCTCAGTCGCTCCCTTTCATCGGAGCTGTTCTGGACACAGTGCAGTTTCGGGCCTATCCTTCCAAGCAGCGAGTCCGGGATATTCGGGCTATGATACCGATGTTTCTATCCCGGATTTCAGTGAGAATGACCCCGAGGCTGCTGTGCCTCATGGTCTCCTGCATCCTGCTGGTGGATCATGCCAAGGGTATATGCGGGCTCTGCAGTGGGACCTGTAGTTCCAGTGGGCGCAGCATCAGGGGAATCTTTCCGACTACGTCCAGATCTCGGAGGGAACTTCGCAACAACTGAAGTGGTGGTTGGCGAACCAAGATTGGGGCATAGGCAGATCCCGCTCCCTTCCCCAACCAGAACTCACGGTGGTGACTGATGCATCACTCCTGGGATGGAGCCGGCACTTGGGAGAGGCGGAGATCAGAGGAGTCTGGTCTCCGGCAGAGTCCGGGCTTCATATCAACCTGTTGGAGCTCCGGGCGATTCACTTGGCACTGAAAGCATTCCTTCCCTCCCTCAAGGGGAAGGCAGTGCAGGTGTTCACAAACAACACCACCGCCATGTGGTACTGCAACAAACAGGGCGGGGTGGGATCGGGGACCCTTTGTCAGGAGGCCCTTCGCCTTCGGACATGGCTGGAACATCAGGACATGACCCTGGTGGTTCAACACCTGGCAGGTTCTCTGAACGCCAGAGCGGACAAACTCAGCCGTCGGTGCCTGGTGGTTTACGAATGGCATCTTAACTCAGAGGTGGTGCAAGGTCTCTGTTGGACTTGGCCCTTTTTGCAGGGTCATCCCTAAACTTTTTGCCTTTCTCCTAGCCTTTTTTTCTGACATGGTGTTGGTGGTTTTAAGACTCTGGGCACTTTAGCACTGCTGTTCAGTGTAAAGTGCGTGTACTCTCTGTGATAAACCTGGTAAGATTGGTCTACACCTGTTTGGCCTATTTAATTTACCTGTCAGTCCCTTGTAAAGTGGTGTCTCATATACCCAGGGCTGGTAAATTAAATGCTACTGGTGGGCTTGCAGCGCTGATTGCGCCACCCACCAAAATAGCCTTTCAAACCTATCTCAGGCCTCTGCCATTGCAGGGCCTGTGCGCGCAGTGCTACTGCCGCTGTGACGTGACACCTAAAGTGTGTACCATGTCTGTGACCCCCCTTTTTTACTACATGTCAGTCACCCCTAAGGTAGGCCCTAGCTAGCCCTGTGGGCAGGGTGCATTGTAGGTAAAAGGTAGGACATGTACCTTAAGTGTGTGACATGTCCTGGTAGTGACAAACAGCCATTTTGGTTTCTCACTACTGTGAGGCTGCCCTCCCATAGGAATGCATTGGGGATTCCCTGATAAGTGTTTCAGTGGTAATTCCTGATATGAGAGGAGCAGCGTGGTCAACTTTGGTATGTTTGGAATAGTGATAATAAATGCTACGCAATGGTGTGCGCAGATTTATTATAACCATTTTAGAAATGCCACTTTTAGAAGTTGGCATTTCTGTGTGCTGTGTGTCTGCCTGCCTGATGTGAATTGCATGTCTGGCTTTTGAGTGACAGGGGCTGGTGAGGGGTGTGTGTGGCTCCAGGAGGGGCAGGGTGAGTCAGCGCTAGGCTGAATGGGACATCTGCATTTGGAGTAGTGGGAGGAGAAGTCCCTGGTCCCTGAATAGGTCTGTGCCTAGCCTGTACAATGCTGGCTCCGCCCACTGTGGTGTGTCTGATGACCGAGCCCCCACCTGACAAAGGGGAAGAGGAGCCCTGTAAACAGAGTGCTCCAAAACCTCCCAGAACCAGTTGGGACTGGTTCCCCCAAGCCCTGTGCCAGGGCAGACAAAGCAACTATATAGTATAAATATAGGGGCTGTGACCCCATGAAAAGTGTGGTGCTTTTGTGCTTCCAGAGGACTGCTGCTGCTGGGCCCCAGGAGGAACCGCCATGAGGGACTGCCTCCCTGCTGGAGGGCCCTATGTGCTGGCCTGCCTGGGCCCAGCCTTTGCCCCCTGGAACTTTTGGACCAGAGCGCCCTGTGTGCGCTGAAATAACTCTCCCAGGACGGGGAGAGTGCTGGGGCTTCGCAGCGCGGAGCTGCAACCCATTTAGAGGGAATCCCGATGTGGGGATTCCCCCGCATTTTTGCTGATCTGGCGGGAGCCCACCCCGCATTTGAGATCATTTGAGAGCGGGTGCCCACCCCGCATTTGCGTGCTCTTAATAGCGGGAGCCCACCCCGCTTTTGATTTTATTTACGGGCGGGTGCCCACCCCGCGTTTGCCTTTGTTTTTGCGGGTGCCCACCCCGCATTTGGTGGTTACTGGCGGGAGCCCACCCCGCATTGTGAAGAAAGCGGGTGCCCACCCCGTAATCGAAGGCGGGAGCCTACCCCGCGCTTCGGTAAGGAGAGGAGAAGCCGTCGAGTCCGGCGAAACCGGAAGTCAGGCGCGTCCGCCTGATTGTGGGCGGAGTCACGGCATAGGGCTGTCCGGAGCCTCGCGGGCTCCACTCTGAAGTTCCGTGTCCCCGGAGAGGGACCGGGTGAAGGCAAGAGAAGTAGGAGCCTCGCGGGCTCCACTTGCTGCACGACCCGCCTTCCCCCGCCTGACAGAAGGGGAGGCAGGCCGCCGCGACCACGACCGAGAGAGAGCAACTGAGTCCCGGTGAGTGGGGCCGCCTGGGAAGCTGCACTTGGGGAGCCCGGTGAGGGGAGCCCCTTTCGAGGCACATTGTCGGTGCCAGGTTTTCCTGAGCGGTCCCGCTTGTTGTAAAAGTCCCGGAGTGGGACTGAGAGGCCGTTGTGGCCAGTGCCTGCCTTTATTTTCCCAGCTGCACCGCCAGTTAGCGGCAGCTGCAACGTGGGGGAACATTTGTTAGAAAGTCCCAGTGGGGACTCAGGAGGCACTGTAGTGCCAGTGCTTGTTTGCCAATTTCTACAGCTGCACCACCCTGACTACGGTCAGCTGCAATGTCGGGCCCAATTGTTTGAAGAATCTCAGTGGGGACCCCAGAGGCATAGTTAGTGCCAGTGCCATTATTTCTTTGGGGGCATTTTGGTTCTTGAAGTAAAGGAGTGAGATACACTACTCTGCCCCAGCGCTTTGCGCACTTTGCCTCGCTGCATTTACAGCTACGCCCTGACACTTGGAACATAAGGCATTTGAGCCCCAGAGAGAAGGCCAGTGGGCCTGCGGTCAGGTTTGGTATCTGTGTGTACCAGGAGGGCGCAAGGCCCTAAGTGAAAGTGATGTGTGCACCTGGGGAATGTTACTACGGTGCACTCCTAAATGTGAGTATGGCATAATGTGTTTATGCTGGTGAGGCCTAGTGCGTAATGTGTTTATGCTAATGAGGTTTGGGCCTAATGTGTTTATGCCTAATGTCATGCTATGATATTTTAGGATGGTGTCGAATGTTAATGTGATAATGCTTAGGTCATTATGGTACCAGTAGTTACTGGGTGTGTTTTATATTTACTACTTGCATTCTGATGGTTCTGACCGTGGCCCGATTGGCCTGGTCCTGTATATAATCCCCTGTGAATATTGCCTAGTGCCAGTTGGCACAGTGTATATTGTGTGATTAGTATTCTAATGTGTTTATGATAATACAAAGGCTATTTTTTTTATATAACCTTGTGTGGAGTTTCTTTTGTGGTGTGCCTAGTGTGTTGCTGCTGTGTGTGTGTTGCGCAAACGCTTTACACATTGCCCCTGGGATAAGCCTGACTGCTTGTGCCAAGCTACCAAGGGGGTGAGCAGGGGTTATCTTCAGCGTGTAACTCCCTTGCCCTGACTAGAGTGGCGGTTTCTGCCTGGCTTAGGCGCAAGCCCTAGCCAACCAGAAATCCCATTTCTAACATTGGTTGTCAGCGGTGAGGATAGGACTTGCGTTTGCGCAATACCACAGCGACAACTGATTGCACTACAAACTCTGCATTTATATAATCACAGGTTTGGGGATTATGTTTTCCTGATTATTTATCCTCCCCAAAGAGTCATTTCTGAATTGCATATTCCTGCTTCAGTTCAGGCACCTAGGTCTCTTGTGTTTCACTGTGGGTTGTGTACCTTGCCAAGATGGGGTTAGTCTATAAGGAGGATAACCTATGGGAGTACACTTAGGAGGAGGTAACGGGCTTCTGTAGAGAAAGGGGGATACCGATAGAAGGTAACATCCACAGAAAACTGTTCCTCTTTGAAGCAATCCGCAGGGGAGTAGTCCTCGAGCCCTGGGGGGACCTGTCCGATTATCCCTCTGCATACCTAAGTGGTGGTTTTGAAGGAGGGCCGGGAGAGTCTGCGCAGGAGGAAGAAAATGACAGGGCAGGGATGCCAGTAGAGAGTGAGGACCCCATAGAGAGGGAGTCCCTTGCTGGGTCCAGTGCCGGGGGCAGTGCCCCATCCCTTTCCCTGTCCCCAGAGGAGTGGGTGGATAGGAGGGAAGAAAGGGAGCATCAGCTGGCCTTGGAGAAGCTCAGGTTAGAGCATGCCAAAAAGATAGCGCAGCTGGGTGTGGAGGAGAAAAAGCTAGAGACCGAAAATGTCTTAGCGCAGGAGAGAATGGCGGAGGCAGAGAGGGCCTTCGCCAGGGAGAAACTAGCTCTTGAGGAAAGGTTGTCCCCTGAGAGTAGTTTCAGTTGTCTGGATTCACCAGTGAGGGTGGGGTCCAGTAGTGGCAGCAATATGGAGTCCAGTGCAGGAAGTCCCACTCCCAGATCCCAGAGTATGGTGCCTGGTTCTCAGGAAATGGGGTACAGGTTGAGGTTCAGGGTCAGTAGGAAACTGTCTCACCAGTCTTGGGGGGAGTTTGTGGATGAATGTTGTGATGCACTGAAAGGTTGGGTGATGGGTAGCACGGCAAATGATTTTGAAGGGCTGTTCAATCTGGTTGGCAGAGAGCACATGTTCAGTAATTGTTTTCCGGATGTTGCGCCAACACCTGTTGGAGTGTGAGTTCTCTGATCCCAGGGAACTTGCACGGGAGGCAGACCTCTAGGTGAGTGCCAGAGGGTCTGAAGAGGCATTGGGGAGTGACCCTAACAGGAGTGGCTCAGGTGTCTTCCAGCTCAGAGTGGTGGGAGAGGTTCAGAGTAGCCCAGCTAGGTCCCGGTGTAGTGGGAGGGGTGTAGGGCCTCACGTCCTGTCTCCGCAGAGAAGGAGTGAGAATGGGATGCGTCCCGAGGTGTCCGAAACTCAGTCTCAGGGCCTGGATGGTTCCTTAAGGGAACACCAGGTGGGGAGTCTAGGCTGTACTAGTAGTCCATTTGAGGGGGATCTCCTAGTGTCAGGAGAACGTGGAGTGTCTGTAAACAGAGCTCCAGCGGTTCTGGTGTCTGGCAGTGCCGCTCCTAAGTGGAGGGTGCAGAAGTCCAGACGGAGGGGTGATAGGGGGATGCGCTCCCCAGTGGGAGAACCAGTGGGTCAGGGGCCAGCCAGAAGGGCTGAGCCTCCTAGCAGTGACCATGGCGACACCACTTCTGTCCTGGGGGATCTTCACGCACTGTCAGATGGACAGGGGCGGGAGATCTGCGCCAGGCAGACTGTCACACAACACATGAGTCATGTGTTACCCTCGGTGGGGCATGCGTGCTCCCAAGGAAGTCCTGGTGCGCCGGGCAGGTGCTCAGCCGCAGGGTTTAGTCCCTGGGTTGGGAAGCCAGGTTCAGGTCCTGCCTGACCTGGAGTGAAGGACGACTGTAAGCAGTGTCCTGACCGGTTGGAGGGGTACCACTCCAGGTGGAAGGGTGCAGAACTCTGGAAGGGGGTGCAGAGGCAGGGAGTCCTCGCCTCTGACCCCGGATCAACCTGAGGGTTTAGATCCAAGGGTGGTGGATCAGTTGCAGGGTCAAGGCCCTGAACTGGTGGAAGAATGGTGTAGGAAGTCTGGTTCCAGCGTCCTGACAGTTTTTGGTTCTGGTGGTGCGTCTCATGGGAGTAGAGTGCGGGACCCCAGAAGGAGAGGTAAGGGGAGGGGAGCCTCGCCCGAGACCACTGGTCAGCCTGAGGGTGCGGACACTAGGTTGGAGGATCAGTGGCAGTTTAGAACTGCACTGATGAGAGGAAGAGTGGAGAAGGGTTACTATGTGCCAGTGGTTACTGCCCCCCACTCTGTGGAATGGCAAGGACCAGAGACATCTGGGTGGCCTAGGGCCTGGTCCTGGCTGCGGACAACTAGGTAGTGCCAGTGGGGTAGCTTAGTTGGTCCTGAGAGCATTAGTCGAAGAAACCCCATGGGGTCAGATTGACGTAGAACAGGAGTGTGCCCCTGCAGTTGCGGGCCTGCGTCCGTGTTCTATCACCCAAAGCAGGGAAGCCCATCAAGGTAGTGATTGGTCTACCCTGCGTTTTGGCTGGAAAGGGGTTGTGTTGGGCTTGGCCCTTTTTGCAGGGTCATCCCTAAACTTTTTGCCTTTCTCCTAGCCTTTTTTCTGACATGGTGTTGGTGGTTTTAGGACTCTGGGCACTTTAGCAATGCTGTTCAGTGTAAAGTGCGTGTGCTCTCTGTGATAAACATGGTAAGATTGGTCTACACCTGTTTGGCCTATTTAATTTACCTGTCAGTCCCTTGTAAAGTGGTATCTCATATACCCAGGGCTGGTAAATTAAATGGTACTGGTGGGATTGCAGCGCTGATTGCGCCACCCACCAAAGTAGCCTTTCAAACCTATCTCAGGCCTCTGCCATTGCAGGGCCTGTGCGCGCAGTGCTACTGCCGCTGTGACGTGACACCTAAAGTGTGTGCCATGTCTGTGACCCCCCTTTTCACTACATGTCAGTCACCCCTAAGGTAGGCCCTAGCTAGCCCTATGGGCAGGGTGCATTGTAGGTAAAAGGTAGGACATGTTCCTTAAGTGTGTGACATGTCCTGGTAGTGACAAACAGCCATTTTGGTTTCTCACTACTGTGAGGCTGCCCTCCCATAGGAATGCATTGGGGATTCCCTGATAAGTGTTTCAATGGTAATTCCTGATATGAGAGGAGCAGCGTGGTCAACTTTAGTATGTTTGGAATAGTGATAATAAATGCTACGCAATGGTGTGCGCAGATTTATTATAACTATTTTAGAAATGCCACTTTTAGAAGTTGGCATTTCTGTGTGCTATGTGTCTGCCTGCCTGATGTGAATTGCATGTCTGGCTTTTGAGTGACAGGGGCTGGTGAGGTGTGTGGCTCCAGGAGGGGCAGGGTGAGTCAGCGCTAGGCTGAATGGGATACCTGCATTTGGAGTAGTGGGAGGAGAAGTCCCTGGTCCCTGAATAGGTCTGTGCCTAGCCTGTACAATGCTGGCTCCGCCCCCTGTGGTGTGTCTGATGACCGAGCCCCCACCTGACAAAGGGGAAGAGGAGCCCTGTAAACAGAGTGCTCCAAAACCCCCCAGAACCAGTTGGGACTGGTTCCCCCAAGCCCTGTGCCAGGGCAGACAAAGCAAATATATGGTATAAATATAGGGGCTGTGACCCCATGAAAAGTGTGGTGCTTTTGTGCTTCCAGAGGACTGCTGCTGCTGGGCCCCAGGAGGAACCGCCACTAGGGACTGCCTCCCTGCTGGAGGGCCCTGTGTGCTGGCCTGCCTGGGCCCAGCCTTTGCCCCCTGGAACTTTTGGACCAGAGCGCCCTGTGTGTGCTGAAATAACTCTCCCAGGACGGGGAGAGTGCTGGGGCATTTTTGCTTATCTGGAGGGAGCCCACCCCGCATTTGAGATTATTTAAGAGCGGGTGCCCACCCCGCAATTGCGTGCTCTTAATAGCGGGAGCCCACCCCGCTTTTGATTTTATTTACGGGCGGGTGCCCACCCCGCGTTTGCCTTTGCTTTTGCGAGTGCCCACCCCGCATTTGGTGGTTACTGGCGGGAGCCCACCCTGCATTGTGAAGAAAGCGGGTACCCACCCCGGAGTCGCGCTTAATCGAAGGCGGGAGCCTACCCCGCGCTTCGGTATGGAGAGGAGAAGCCGCCGAGTCCGGCGAAACCGGAAGTCAGGCGCGTCCGCCTGACTGTGGGCGAAGTCGCGGCAGAGGGCCGTCCGGAGCCTCGCGGGCTCCACTCTGAAGTCCCGTGTCCCCGGAGAGGGACCGGGTGAAGGCAAGAGAAGTAGGAGCCTCGCGGGCTCCACTTGCTGCATGACCCGCCTTCCCCCGCCTAACAGAAGGGGAGGCAGGCCGCCGCGACCACGACAGAGAGAGAGAGCAACTTAGTCTCGTTGAGTGGGGCCACCTGGGAAGCTGCACTGGGGGAGCCCAGGGAGGGGAGCCCCTTTCGAGGCACATTGTCGGTGCCAGGTTTTCCTGAGCGGTCCCGCAGGAGAGCGGGCCGCTCCAACGTTGGGGGCATTGTTGTAAAAGTCTCGGAGTGGAACTGAGAGGCCGTTGTGGCCAGTGCCTGCCTTTATTTTCCCAGCTGCACCGCCAGTTAGCGGCAGCTGCAACGTGGGGGCACGTTTGTTAGAAAGCCCCATTGGGGACTCAGGAGGCACTGTAGTGCCAGTGCTTGTTTGCCAATTTCTACAGCTGCACCGCCCTGACTACGGGCAGCTGCAACGTCGGGCCCAATTGTTTGAAGAGTCCCAGTGGGGACCCCGGAGGCACAGTTAGTGCCAGTGCCATTATTTCTTTGGGGGCATTTTGGTTCTTGAAGTAAAGAAGTGAGATACACTCCTCTGCCCCAGCGCTTTGCGCACTTTGCCTCGCTGCATTTGCAGCTACGCCCTGACACTTGGGACATAGGGCATTTGAGCCCCAGAGAGAAGGCCAGTGGGCCTGGGGTCAGGTTTGGTACCTGTGTGTACCAGGAGGGCGCAAGGCCCTAAGTGAAGGTGATGTATGCACCTGTGGAATGTTATTACGGTGCACTCCTAAATGTGAGTATGGCATAATGTGTTTATGCTGGTGAGGCCTAGTGCGTAATGTGTTTATGCTAATGAGGTTTGGGCCTAATGTGTTTATGCCTAATGTCATGCTATGATATTTTAGGATGGTGTCTAAATGTTAATGTGATAATGCTTAGGTCATTATGGTACCAGTAGTTAATGGTTGTGTTTTATATTTACTACCTGCATTCTGATGGTTCTGACCGTGGCCCGATTGGCCTGGTCCTGTATATAATCCCCTGTGAATATTGCCTAGTGCCAGTTGGCACAGTGTATATTGTGTGATTAGTATTCTAATATGTTTATAATAATACAAAAGCTATTTTTTTTATATAACCTTGTGTGGAGTTTCTTTTGTGGTGTGCCTAGTGTGTTGCTGCTGTGTGTGTGTGTTGCGCAACGCTTTACACATTGCCTCTGGGATAAGCCTGACTGCTCGTGCCAAGCTACCAAGGGGGTGAGCAGGGGTTATCTTCAGCGTGTAACTCCTTTGCCCTGACTAGAGTGGCGGTTTCTGCCTGGCTTAGGCGCAAGCCTTAGCCAACCAGAAATCCCATTTTTAACAGTCTCTTTCAGCAGTGGGGAGAGCCTTGGGTAGATCTGTTCACCACCGAAGAGAACGTGCAATGTCAGCAGTTTTGTGTGTTGGAGTTTCCAAGGCGGAACTCGCTTGGTGATGCTTTTCGTCGCGAGTGGAGTTGCGGCCTCCTGTATGCCTTTCCGCCTGTACCGCTTCTGCCCCGAGTGCTGAAGAAGATCAAGCGCGACCGGGCCCAAGTCATTCTTGTGGCACCGGACTGGGCACGAAGAGTCTGGTACCCCGAGCTCCTGAGCATGGCTATCGATCCTCCGATCAGACTTCGGGAGGATATTCTGTCGCAGCAGCAGGGGATGGTCCTCCACCCGAACCTGTCCAGCCTCTACCTCCTTGCGTGGAGTTTGAGCGGCGACAGTTGACAGCCCTTCTTTCTGGCCCAGCAGGGCTCTGTTCTGGGCACTCTTAAAGGCTATCTGCCAGCCATTTCTGCTTTTCTTCGCTACCAGATCAGCCGTCTTTGTTCAAGTCCCCTATTGTAAGTATGTTCTTTAAAGGCATTATTCATCTCTTTCCTCCATGTCCTTTCATAATGCCTCAGTGGGACTTGAACCTTGTTTTGACTTACTTTATGTGTGCTCCCTTCGAGCCTCTTTACAACTGTCCTCTTAGGCTTCTCACTCTTAAGACTGCCTTTCTTGTTGCCATCACCTCTGCTTGCAGAGTGAGTGAGCTTCAGGCTCTTTCGTCTAAGCCCCCTTTCCTCTCGGTCCATCTGGACAAAGTGGTGCTTCGAATAAGACCCTCGTTCCTGCCTAAAGTTGTCACTCCGTTTCATATCGGACAGACTATTACTCTGCCCACCTTTTTCCCGCCTCCACACCCTTCCAAGGAGGAGGCGAGACTCCACTGTCTGGACCCAAAACGTGCGCTGTCTTTCTACCTTGACCGCACAAAAGATTTCCGGGGGGACGATCAACTCTTTGTTGGCTATGTGGGTACCAAGAAAGGTCAGGTCATGCAAAAGCGTACCATCTCTCGAATGGGTCGTCCTTTGTATCAAGATTTGTTACGCTTTAGCTAAAAAAGAGCCTCCAGTGGGGCTGCGAACTCATTCCACTAGAGCTACGGCAGCAACTACTGCTTTGTCGCGTGGAGTCCCACTCATCGACATCTGTCAGGCGGCCACTTGGGCTTCTATGCACACGTTCACCAGACATTACTACCTGGATAGTCAAGTCCGGAGGGACGGCTACTTTGCCCGTTCTGTCCTCCAGGACTTTCTGGTGTGAACTTGGTTTGCTGTCCCTCCTCCGGGGTTGGTATTGCTGGGGTATCTATTCTAAGGTAAGTAATCTATAACTAATAGTCTCTTTCAGATGAACAAGTTACTTACCTTTGGTAATGATGTATCTGTAAGAGAGATATATTAGTTATAGATTTCTTACCGCCCCACCCATCCTTCCCGCTCTGCGAACTGACTTCTAGGGACAGGGACTCCCTTGCAGGGCCCTAGTGTGGCGCACCAGTGGTCAGTGTCTTTCATGGCTCTGCGCTTCTGGCGTGGAAAGTTGTGTCAGAACTGACTTCAGCGCACAAGGGCGGCGTCTAAGTAGGCACCGCGACGTCATCCCGGCGACCACGATGCCGACAACGGACGCGGGGTCGACCGACCCCACCTACCAATGCGCAGGGGTATTGCTGAAGAAAAAATTCTCCGGATCCAGTCTGACGCCTGGGGGTAATTCTAAGGTAAGGAATCTGTAACTAATGTATGTCTCTTACAGATACATCGTTACCGAAGGTAAGTAACTTGTTCTTTAGGGACTCATATCCCGAGGTTGTCCATATGGGTCACAGTTCCCTACCCAGCTGGTGTACCCTATGAGAAAGAAAGAACTCAGAGTGTGGAGTAACCGTGCTTGCAGGCCAGAGATGTCAGGTCACACATATGCCAATAGAAGAAGTGATGACAAGATGACATCTAACTGTCCATTTCACAAAAATAAAGAATGATAACGATGGACCAACTTGCACTGACTGATGGGACTGGAAGTTGACGAGTCTGTGGCCCGTTTGTACAAAAGCTTATAGGACCTTCCACGTATCGTATTTGAATGCCCGACGTTGCTTTAGCATGTTGAAAATTTATAAGACCTCTGTTTTTCGGTGGGAAAAAGTAATAGTTTAATAAATTGGTTTTAAAATTAATCTTAATTTATTTAGAATTTGTTGTGAACAACTGCCATAAATTATTAAGAATTGTGTGATGCCTTATTAGCTATTAAACAGTTTTAATTGCGCTGCATTGCACACATTTCCTTTTATTGTACCAGGAGAAGGTAAAGGTTCTATTTTAACTGCTGTTTATTGTTTTAAATTAATGAGGTTTTGTTTGATTAACTGAACAATGACTTGTCCATCAGAGGCCACCAGGAACAGCTTCACCTCATTTGTTGCTAACAGAAGTCAATAAGAAAACTTGCAAAACACGTATTGTATTTTGGGTTCTCACAGGATTCTCCTTTTGTGTACCTTCTCTGGTATGTACCCTCATTCTCCTTGTGGCACCTCCTAGACTCATCCTCTTCCGTTTGTGTGTGTGTGACGCTCTTGGCCCACACTACCTCAAGAGCCTTAACTATCAAAATCGCAATAATGTTACAAAGGTACTAAATACATCAGCGTCCCAAAAGAACACCATAAACGATAAGAGCCTTGCTGATATTCCCTCGCTTTTCAGTCAACTTACTACAGGCAACCTGTACAGGGAGAGTTGGCAGCCATTTTGACAAGTTTCTGGCATTGGATAAACAACCAGATAAAGTGGTGAAAACCTGCAATTACCAACTACAAATCCTAAACAAAAGCTTTCCTTTCATCTCCTCTCCAAGTAAAAGAAAGTTTGTGCACCATAATTAACGCCAGCCTCAACTGCTGCAACCTCGGCCTACCCCTCAAAAGACTAGAGTCTGGTGGCCAGACTGGTGCGGAGTATAAACCTTAGGTTTATTCCGAGAGGCCGGCACGAGCTCCCTGTTAATTCTTAAACACAATTTGTGATCTCCATGGCAGCTTCCACACGTGTGTTTAAGGCCAAAGTCAAACAAAATCAAAACATATCAACCCGAAAGCACATGATAATCACATTCACTTCTCATTGAGATGCAGCAATTCGCCAACCTTCCAAGGCCGCAGCGGCTCTTTTTGCAGGACCCACCTTCTGGAAAACTCTCCCACCTGGTACTGAGATCCTACCCCCACTGGCTTCATTTAAAACAATATTTCAGACCTATTTCTTAACTTTGCTAATGTAACCTGTCTTGACTGGTGGACAGGTATTCTATTTCTAGTGAGCATATTGTGACCAGTTTACGGTCGATTAGTTCCACAATGTGTTTCATGGAACCATATTCCAAACAAATGAAATGCCTAATGCGATGACCATGGGGTTGCCTCGATACCAGACATAAATGTAGATCTTGGTCCAGGCAATGCCTCTTCGCTGAGTGTCCGGGGGAGCACAGAAAGCAGAACCACACAGAAAAAAAACTATGCCAGAGGAGAAGGAGGTCCCAGGAATAAACCAACAAATGTTGACCACAGGAATGACAAGCGCCCTCGGCACAAAGAGAAAGAAGTGCTGTTGAAGTGGTGCCTCTGACACCATTAAAAACATTACAAAAAAGAAGGTGAGCAGGGTGCAGGATCTACCGAGCTCCCCAAGACTTAGGTGGGTGGTCAAGAGATCCTAGACCAGCCTCAGTGGTCAATGGAGATATCTGGAGAAGTGGAGAATGGACACACAAAGATGAAAAAGATGTCCTTACATGAAGTTCTACCACCACACCAAGTAGTACTTGTGCTGAGCCAGCACATGAAGAAAAGATTTTGTTGAAACACCAATAGTGTGCAAAGTTTGACATATCTGATGTTAAGAAATTTCAGCCTGTGATGGAGCTCATCGTATCTATACAATGTTTAGGAGTCTAGACCTGGTTGTAGTTTACAGTACTACCCGGTCCTTGCCTCATTTCACAATCCTGGTTGGGATTCAATATTTGCAGAGAATGGTCTGTACTAGGCTTGTGTGCAGGGGTGAGGGTGGGAGAAGTTGCAGAGTACAAAAAGAAAGTAGTCCTCCAATGCGGGGTGAAGGTGGGAATAACCACACTTCCCTCCATACCTCTGAAGTGAAAGCATGCATAAGCAGCCATTTTTGAAGGCATCAAGGAAGATGAGATTGGTGTCGCTGTCTGTTGACTGATGGGTGTACCAGCTGGACGTGGACACTGTGCCACGAGCTCCTCGTGCTTGTGGATGGGTGCAGTGGGGTCGAGTTAAAGCTAACGAGGTTTGATGCAAAGGTCCGCCCTGATGCCATGGCCAATAGTGGCGGACCGGAAGTGGACTGAAGCAGAGGATGGCCAGACCCTTTGGATTGGAAGTGGGAGTGACCATTTGTATAATGAGCCCTGAGGCAAGAGGGACAGCCAGTAGGTGAGAACAAGGGTGAATAAATATCACACGGCTGGGTAAGAGAGAGAACGTGAGTTGGGGTGCAACTGGAGAGGTCACTCCTGCATGTAGGGGGCACATGTATGGGCACTTGCTGCATTCCTCCAAAAGACCCACATACAGGAAGCCAAATCACCCACATCCATTAGAACGTCAGCACATTTCCTACTACCACAGGAGGGGGGGCGTGTGCTTTGTGCATCCCTGCAAGCCTGGGACAGTGCATTGTGAATTCAAGGGCTCGAGCATCTGCATCTTAATGGGCAGATACGAACAGGATGAACAGGATAGGCCCAGGAACCATTATTTGTAATTAATGGTAATCGTATTTACTGAGTTGTCACTATGTGTAACAGGTGTGGTTATCTCCAAGCTCAATGTATTTCTTTTATTGACCTTGGAAAGGTGGGACCTACTTGGACCTGCTAGGGCGTGATTGAACCTTTACCTATGAGTGCGATATAGACCTCTGGAGTAGTGCATTAACCCACTGATCTGTCTTATTCCCCTACACACAGCAAAAACAGGCTGTAGCCTCTTGATTGCCTGGGAAACTAGGATGAAAGTAAACAAAAAAGCGATGGGTGGAATGCTCAGTATAATCACCGCCACTGCTAATTATTCCGGTCCTATCCCAGTCCAATGTCTTTGCCCACCATGTCACCGCAGACTACACCCATCCTTATGCAAATCAGCCTTGGTCCTGCTGCAATAGGAACAGTTCAAACAAACTACAAAGCATGGTCCTCTCTGAACCAGAACATAAGTAACCCAAGACCCGTTTCACCCTAGTTGGGGTTCTTCAGTCCGGTGCAGCTTAGCTACAGTGGCACAGTACATACCCGTCGCATTTAGGGCATCACACTGAAATTAAAAAAAAGTGATGGGTGGAATGCTTGAATTAATCTCAGCCACTCGAGATCGCATCCCAGTCCATCGATTTTTTGCTCACCATGCCTCCTCAGATTAGGATGGCATTTGAGAGGAAGCCATAGAAACACTGCTCGCATTCGAGCTAAATTCAACTGTAACTTCTATTACACAGCGCACACCTCAGACTCCTAAGTGGTACTTTTATCACACGCCCTTTCCAACGGTACTACAATCTCAGTCGGCCTTGCGGAGATCCACACTTGGCATCTACAGGCTACTCAACCCACGGAACTATCTCCCAAGACCCCTTTCACTTGAATGAACGAGACCGGTGCAACCATTCATCTGATTACTGAGCGACAGATGAAGTTGCCCTTGTCACGCGGCCTGATTAACGCGAGGTCCCTGGTGAGACACAACCAAGAAATATTCAACCTCATTATCGACTGCAGCGCGGCTCGTGTTCCATCCTGCACACAGCGCGTGGCCCTCGGCGCCCAGCGAGTGACAGGCAGGCCGCGAGGCACCTCACCCGGAGAGGGAGCGCAGGTGTGGAGAGGGTGCTCTGGGTATTTTAAAGGACGTAGGTGTAGCCAGTAGGGTAACACTGGGAGCAGAGGAGATACAGAAGTAGAAAGCCCCGCTGTTCTTCTTTGGCACCTAGTTAGAGCAGCGGGCATGCACGGGAGGGAAAAGTTGGGGACAAATGTAGTTACTCCCAATGACTTTCGCCCAGCGGCTAAATGGGCAGTGTTCCTACTACAGCCGTAGACGCAGAACATAGTTATCAGCCACACAAAGCCATTTGTATTGCTTTTTAAAAGGCCTGCACTGACCCAATGGCTTAAAAAGAATGCAGGAAGATTCGAGGGGCATGGAACTACGGATCCATTTACAGTTTACCCTATTCTGCCAGTCTGAGGCGACTTGTCGGCAAATGCATGATATGTAAAAGGCAACACTTTCCAGGCCACATCCCTGAGCAGCACAGGTGCGGCCGATACTTGTGTCTGGTGAAATAAACAACCATAGGGCCTCACCTACTGGAGATGGTAAATCAATGCAAAAGGCTCAACATCTGTTTTTCGTATGGTAAGTGCTAACGGAGGCACAATTCTGTCTCTAGGGCACTCAACATGCTGTCACCATTCCGGGTTCCACTTGACATGTGGTACAGAGTTATCTGTCACTTTTCAGTGCCAATCTAGATGACTTTTGACTGAGGAGGATGGTAGCCCTGTCATACTTTTCATAACACATGCTCTGTTTCACACAATCAGTAGCCTCGACCCAGCATGTTCTATAAAAGGCTCATAAGCGTGAGCAACAAACATTTGTCCTCCAATAAGATAGGTTTTTCTTGTCTGGAGGATAATAGGTTGTGGTCTTTTCTCTCTGTCGTGTGATGAGCTTTGGGCTGCCCCAGGGCTAGCCCCGACATCCACATTTTTCAACATGTATATAATACCTCTAACAAAGTTGCTATTCCCGTTCGGAGTAGGTGTGTGCAAAATTGTCAACTTCACCAAAGTTCACCTGAGAGCAAAATTATTTTGAAATAGTTTATTTTCCCATAAACATTTGTCTTAAAAGAGAATTCTCCTGATACAAGTAGTGGGGTTTTGCTGGGTCTGTTTTCTACAAAACCTACTTTTGTGGCACCTCCACCCCCTCACGCCCCTCCGAATTTGTGTTCAAACTGTGTTCGGGGGAGCGGAGAGCGGTGAAAGGGGGCTACAAGGGTCTCAATCATATGGGGTTACAGCCACTGGGTCCTGAGATCCATCCTAATGTGGCTCTGCAAACTGGACCAAGTACAATCTTTTACGTATTTGACTCTCAGAGTAACGAGGGTGAGCAGTTAAACACTTCTCAGGGAGGTAGTGTGAGGAGCAAGAGCTCAGACCTTAAAGTCAAACAATTTATAGAATCATCACATTTTCCAGCCCAGTGATTGTCTTAGTAAAAACAAAGACCTTTATTATCGGAGCAAAATGTAATATGACCGAGTTCACTGGGGCCCATGGTTCTAGGTGTTGTTATAGTGCCTATAGCTCTTTGATTCTAGTCATAGGCACTGTTGCAGTTCACTGGGTCTCATTTCACTCAGAGCAGTGCACAGATTAGTTGAGTTCCAGAGTTTATACCAACATTAAATGGATTGTTTGATCAACAGTTACTGTTCTCACTGCAGGACGCAGCTTTTATACCTGCTTTACTCTCTCCCGTGTGAGGCCCCCGTACCAAGTGACGTAGTGGTTGTGTGGTACTGTTGGGTGCTTTTCAGCGGCATCTTCACAGCAGTTTCACTTGGGACTTCAGGTCTAGGGACAGGCCTAGGCCTCTGCATACACTAGATTAGTGTAATGCCAGGACCAAAATAAGTCACAATACCAATTTAACTAGTGGTTGGGCATGGGCAAATGCCCAGTTATCATGCAGGGGTCACTCCCATCCCACAATTGGGATGTTAGAACTTCAAGAATAATTAACGGTTTTGAAAAAGCTTCCCAAAGTTTTAGGAGGAAAACCTTTATAGCTCTGCACAACCCTGTTTCAGAGATCACTTTGCTATAAATATGCAGAGAACACATTGGTCTTGCTAAATATTCTCTGTAGCTCTACAGAGGCAAGGTAACACTTTCCATCTTGTAATCTTTCTATGGAATACTGATGGGTGGCAAAAACTAAAAGATGAATCTGAGGGAAATAAAAATGATGATGTGATTACAACTACAGTGTGACCTATGGGAATCTAGCTCACAGGGGTTTCTAATGAGGGTGCTAGCTTCAAGCCCCCAAAATACCCTATTTAAGTGTGTATCCCCGATTTCACTCACCCCCCATGCTAGAACAAGGTCACTCCATGAAACAGAACTGGCGGGAGAGCCTTCTCCTACATTGCAGCCAAGACCTGGAACGAGCTCCCTGTGAACATCAGACGCTCCCCAACCCTGCACACGTTCAGGAAGGACCTCAAGACTTGGCTCTTCGACTGATCCGGAGCTGCACCCCTCCCACCCCCCCAATCGCCTTGAGACCCTCACGGGTGAGTAGTGCGCTTTATAAACCCCTGATTGATTGACTCCATAAAGTTTTGTTTGTGGAGGCTGCTGGTGCTCACTGGGCACAGTCCAAGACTCTGCATAGAAAACATTGTGCAGTGCAAAATAAAAATAAAAAGATAATAGCAAGAAGTTATTATCAATTTATTTTTCTTTGCAGGACTCCAGCCAGGTCGGGCGGGGCGGGGAGGGGCTGGGCATGCCACCGTCGGAAGGAGCAAGAGTGGTTTGTACTCCCTCCATAAGTGGGCATGACGGCTTGGCCGGCCCTCTGGGGCCGGCCGAACGGTCATTACCCCCAGGTCCCTCCTGTCCTCGTCCCCTTCATTAACAAAGTGAGATAACCTATCTCACCGACAGAAAAAAAAGAACGAAAGAATGCTGGCCCTACCCCACTCCCTCCCTCTCGGAGTACATAAGCGTACCTGTCCCAGCATTTCTCCTGTTCTTTTTTCTGTCTGCTGACTGAAGGGGACAATGCAGGAGCGTGAACGCTCCTGTGGTACTTAAGTTTCTTTGCTGCTGGGCAGCGTGGGCATGCTGGCGCGGCTTCCTCTCCCTCCCTGCTGGGCTTGGGGGGCATTGAAATTCCCTCGGGTGGTGTTTCACCGCAGGGGTCTTGGTCCGTGCCTCCCGTGTTGCCAGGCTCGTCGTGAGGCGCGGCTTTTCTTTCCCGGAGTGTTGGAGGTGTGGACTGGTCCTCTTCCGGGACGAAATGCCTGTCTTCCGGGTGCCGGGCGGGACCGGAAGTCAGGCGCTGCTGGGACGGTCTCCTACGCGGTGGGCATTTAGGAGCCGGCATTCGGTAAGTTCGCATAGCGGATTGCTTTATTGTCTGTTTCTTGTTAGCCTGTACCATTTTTTCCCCCTCTTTGATCCTTTCATTAAAACATGGAGCAGCGGGGGTGGCAGGGTCGGCCTTGGTACCTCCTGGCTGTGTGTCTACCCGGGACTGCCAGGGACTGCTGTTCATTGCTGTCAAGTGTCTCGCTGATTGCTGGATTCTCTGGGTTGATACTCCGGCAGGTTATGGTCTGTGTCTAGCCTTCCGGGACTTTGGCACCTGTGGTTCCTGGCTCTTCTCCATCATGGGCAAACATGCTCGAAAGAGGCGTCACAGGGAGCGCTCCCCCTCCTCTTCCTCTGAGTCCTCGTCCTCTCCTTCTCCGGCCAGGTCGAAACGCTGCAGGGAGGGGGATGATTCCAGGATAAAACGTTTAATCAAAGAGACTCTGCGTGAGATGGGGGGTGGGGGAGCTCGTTCCAAGGGCTCTCTGCCTGTTCATTCTTCGGATTCTTCTGGTTCGGATGACGAATGGATGGGGGTGTGGAGCATAAGGGTAAATATATTGATAAGGATATGTTGCCTGACTTGATTAAACATGTTAAGTCTAACATGGGTTTTCCAGATGCCGAAGCTCCTAGCAACTCCGGTGGTTCCTTGTTGAGGCAGTTCCAGAGTTCTGCCGCTGTCGATGTCCCTGTCCATCCTTACATCAGGGAGGTCTTGCAAAGGGAGTGGAAGGATCCCGACCGTATCAGGCTCCCACAGTTTATGGCAAAACTTTATCCTCTTCAGGATATGTCAAAAGAACTTCCTGACTCTATTCCTATTGACTCATTTGTGGCCAGTCTTGTGGGTTGGACTTCCTTGGCTGAAGATGCGGTGCTTAAGGATCCAGTTGATAAGAAGGTGGACGCTTCCCTCAGTCAAGAAGGTGTACTCTGGTTCTCATCTGGCCCTGCGGGCGGGCATTTATGGTACTTATGTGTCCCAATCTCTGATTTCGGATATCAAAGCTCTGTATCAGTCGATGGATGATGCTTCCGACTGATCTGGGCTTTTGGAGCATATTGAAAGACAGGAGGAGTTTCTCTCGGATGTCTCCTTCGATGTGGTGCCGGCCTCGGCCCTGTCCGGTGGTGCGGGGGTGGCTGCCCGTCGCAAGTTGGTGCTGAAAGACTGGAAAACGGACTCCGCTCAGAAGGCTTGCGCTCTTCGCCTGCCTTTTCAGGGAACTATGATGTTTGGGGAGGAGTTGGAGGGGAAATTGCATAAATTGTTTAAGGAGAATAAGCATTCTTCTTCCTTTAAGCAGTCCTCTGCTGCTGGCGTTCCCTCTAAGCCTAAATCTTTTTTTCATCCTCCCTCTCGCAGGCAGTTTTCCCGGGGCCACAGGAAGTTCTCTTCTGGCAGGGCTCGGGACAGGAAGGCTAAGTCTCTCTCTTCCAAGCCTCGTTCCTGACTATATGTCGGCAGATCCTGGATTGGTGGTCGGAGGTCGTCTACAGTTCTTCCTTCCGGTTTGGGTGCAGTCATGTTCAGACGTGTGGTTGCTGGACATTGTTCGTCAGGGTCATGTCATCGAATTCTCGGAACCTCCTCCTGAGTCAGGGTTTTGTCTGACTCCTTGGCCGTCCTGTCTAGCCAAGAGGTCCGAACTTTCTCTGAGGGTCGAGTCTCTGCTGCGCAAGGGGGCGATCCAGGTTGTTCCTCCTCTGGAGGTGGGCAGGGGGTTTTATTATCTAATTTTTTCCCAAAGTGACAGGGCTGGGGTTTCAGGCTGGTCCTGGATTTGAAGGCTCTGAATAAATGGGTGGTTCATCTGTCTTTTCGGATGGAGACTCTGCAGCGGGTCAATCCTTTGATTCTTCCGGGTCATTTCATGTGCACCCTCGTAGTACATGCATAGCAGTCTAGTGTTTCAAGAATGTACTTGTTAATGCATTCCATGTCTTTGTTCAAAGCTGAGCGTTCTCTTCTAAGTCAGTTGTTTCCCTGACCAGTTTAGAGGAGTCCGCTCTCATCTTGTCTCCAACTCAAATAAAGTATTCAAGCTTACCTGTGGCGGCCACTGCTTTCATTTACCACAATTTGGCGACGATCTTCAGCGAACCATGTGTGTCACTATGCAGGGATCCGAGTTTGGAAACTCAGCATCTGTTTGAAGGCAGACTTCACATGAGAGCGAACAGCAGAGACGTCGTGGGCAAGTCTATCCCTTTGTTTTCGTCGTCTGCGGGAAGTTTCGTGGGAGGATACCGCTGTGTCAGAAGCAGAGCGGAAGGCAAGCGATTTGAGCAAGTGATGTCAGCTTCTCTTCTGGTCCAGTCAACGGAAGCTGTTTCCTGGCTACAAAGCGGTGACGTTAGCTTCTCTTCCGTTCCAGGCAACGCAAGCTGTTTCCTGGCAACAAAAGCAGTGAGCTTAGAGCGTCACGCTGACGTTCCCACGTAGTCGACCTAATCTGTGTAACCTAGCAACGCCTCACAGCATCAGCACGGCACATGCTGACGTTCCCACATCATCGGCCATCTTGGATTTTGCTGCAATCCCCGCGTAACCTAGCAACGTCGATACGGAGACGATCTCCGTCCGTACTGCGTTCTCAGCAATTTCTTCGGTGATATACACACCTGCTGTATATCACATTGTGGCACCAGTTTCTTCAGTGATATACACACCTGTTTATAATCATCACAAAGGTACTTTCTTGCCATATCTTCATTGTTATTTATACATCATTAACCGGATTGTCAGTTGCTCATCAGTTTTGCATATTTTCTTATTATGGCTTGTGCGCAAATCTCTGTCGCGTTGCCACCGAATTTTCTAGCACAAGCAAGTTCTCCGAGCATAGCATGGGAGGATTGGATTCTCATGTTTGAGAATTATCTTGATGCACTTGATTGTCAAGAATTTTCTGCAAAAAGAAAAAAAAGCACTGTTGCTCAGCACTTTAGGGAAAGAAGGGCAACGCGTTTTTCATTACCTACCTCAAGCCTTACAGGCCAATGGACAACCCATGCCTGATGAATATAAAGAAGCTATTTGCAGATTAGAAGCCAGATACGCAAAGGAGGAGAACCTGGTTATGAATAGGTATAAATTCTATACCCAACACCAGAAACAAGGAGAATCGATAGACGAGTTCATAGCGAGGCTAAGAGAATTGTCCATCAAATGTAAATTCGGTCTGATGACAGACGAGCTTATAAGGGATCAGTTAGTTGTTCAATGCAACAATAATAAAATACAGGAAAGACTTTGGGCAGCGAAAAATCCCTCCTTGAAAACAGCCATCGATTTGGCTAAGGTTGTAGAACAATCCGAAGGTTGCATGAGAGAACTGGAGAAAAGAAACCAAAGCCATGACGTTTCTGAAGTTACAGATCGCGACAATGACCGCAGTGAAGACGACGTGAGTGTAGTAGCTGCGATTAAGAGCAAGGGGAAGTTCTACAAGAAACCCATCACCACAAAAGGTTCCAGCTTTAAAACGTGCAATAGGTGTGGGAGTGTTGCTCGCTCCTCCGATTCAAAATTTTGCTTTGCAGCCAAACAAGAGTGTTTGAAATGTGGACGAGTGGGTCATTATGCTAGGGTTTGTAAGAGTAAACCTCACCCTAGAATAGCCTATGTGCAGGGAGTGGAAGATGGGGATGGTACACAGGTTGACAAAATTCTAGTTGTTGGTGATAAGGAGGTGCAGAATGATGATGACAGAAGAAAGAATAGGACCAAAGCTATGTTTACAGTAGATGGATGCGAAATAGGTTTGATGGTGGACACCGGATCAAAATATACCATAATTCCTAAGAGCTTCTTTGAGGAACTGTGGCGTAGCAAAAGGTTATTGCCCAAAGACATTTCCCCAGGTGGTTACCAAGGCGAATCCATCGATATATTGGGGTACTTTGATGCTGACATCACGTTTTCTGGCAGTGAAATCTGAGGTAAAGTGTATGTGGCTGAGCAAGGTCCGCCCATCATAGGGTGGGTGCACCAATATGATTTAACACCTTCGCCGTGATCGGAATTCCGCTCAGGTGCTGGACATTCCGATCGCGGGCGGGGTCATGACGAGCTCAGCTCATCATGCGCACATGCCCACCGCGCAGCATGACGAGCTGAGCTCGTCATGAGCATCGAAGGGGTTAAGGATCATAGTGAATCCCAGAGCACCCATGCAAGTTATAGTGATAGACGACGAAGGTGTTGAGAGCATTTTGAAGGGGGAAGAAGCTGTATTTAGAGAAGAGCTAGGTCATATCAAAGGTTATGTGCATCGTATTCTGTTTAGGAAAAATGCAGTACCTGTACAGCATAAGGTCAGGAGGGTTCCCATAGCGGTGAGGGAGGCTCTCAAAAATCTCATCAAGGAAATGTTTGATGCGGTAGTGATTGAACCTGTGGAGGCTTCTCCCTGGGTTTCTCCCGTGGTCATCACGAAGAAGGCGGTTGGGAAATTGAGATTTTGCATGGATTTGAGATCTTTGAATCAGTGTGTGGTGGCAGACACCTTTCCCCTACCTAATATTAGTGAATTGGTGACCACTCTAAAAGATGCTAAATTCTTTTCAAAACTCGTTCTTAAGTGGGCCTATCACCAGATTAAACTGCATAATGACTCTAAACACCTCACGGCGTTCATTACCCCTGAAGGAACTTATCAATTCACGTGGTTGCCTTTTGGTTTGACATCAGCTGCTAGTGTCTTCCAGCGTATGGTTACTGACATTTTTAAAGGGATCAACAATACAATCTATTTCCAAGATGACATCTTAATTTTTTGGTAAATCTGTGGAGGAGCACAATGTAATTTTGAAACTGGTTTTGGAAAGATTGTCTAATGTGGGTCTAACTCTTCGTAAAGAGAAATGCAAATTCTTGGTTGAGTAAATTGAATATCTAGGGTACACTATAAGCGCTTGTGGAGTCAGACCTAAAAAAGTCTATGCAGTGCCATTGATCTGGCGCCTCCTCCCTTGGACAAAGATCAATTAAGGTCATTTATCGGCTTAATTGAATATTATGCTAAGTTCGTAAAAATAAATTCTGACAAAACTGCTTGTTTGAGTGGTTTACTAAAGAAGGGAGTGAGCTTCGTGTGGGGCATACAACATCAGGAATGTTTTGACAACATAAAAAAAGAGATCTGTGAAGCCAATGTTGTAACTCCCTTTGATGTGAACGGTAAGTCTATCCTCATTGTGCATGCCAGCGCTACAGGTTTAGGCGCCATGTTGTCACTGCGTAATGCAGGGTCTGAAGGAACCGTAGCCTTTGCGTCTAGGACATTGACCCAGGCTGAACAAAACTACTCTGTCATTGAGAGGGAGGCCCTCATCTTGGGGAGTGGAGTATTTCCGTACCTATCTGTGGGGTACTAAGTTTTTACTTCGCACTGACCATAAACCTTTGGTTAAGATCTTATCTCCTGGAGGTACTGGTAAAGGCTCGGCAAGACTTGCAAAATTGGCATCCAAACTCCAAGAATTTCAGTACATGGTGGAATACATTCATGGTTGGAGGAATGTCCAAGCAGACTGTTTGTCTAGGCTGTCTGTTGATTGGAAGTTGGTTGAAGGTCCTGCGTTAATTGATGAGGAGGAAGACATTGCTGTAGCCTCAGTGGAAGATGTGGTTTTTGTGGGTGAAGGTGCATTTAATGCTGATAATTGGATGCGAGAGATGGAGGTTGATGACACCCTACATGTTGTTGTTAATATGTTGAATGTGGGTTCCAAGAGAGAGAGTTGTGTCTCTGTTTCCGTTCATCCTTACATCAAAATTTTAGATGAGTTTTCAGTACGTGGAGAAGGTGTTTTGATGAGGGGTGAGAAGCCTTCTACATTGAAATCCTATGGCCGTCATTGGGGTAATTTTCAGCGCTGGTGTCTGGTTCTGGACCTGTCCCCTTTGGATTGTTCTTTTCAGGAGGTTCTGCAGTTCCTTTGGGAGGGCTTTGAGAAAGGTTTAGAGGTTTCCACTTTGAGGGCTCAGTGGGCGGCTATTCGAGCCTTCCGTTCTCCTTGGGGGAATTTGTCGGATGTGGAGGATCTGGTTTCTCGTCTTTTGTGAAGTTTTTCCTTGTCTTGTCCTGTGGTGAGGCCTTCCTTTCCGTTGTGGGATTTGCCTTTGGTTCTGAGAGCCTTGGTGGCTCCTCCTTTTGAACCTTTGTCTGAAGTGGATATCAAGTTTGTCACTTTTAAGGTGGTCTTTCTTGTGGCCATTACCTTGGCTAAGCACCTGGGGGAATTGGGGGCTCTGATAGCTCGAGAGCCATTTTTGTCCTTTTCGGAGGATTGGGTGGTCCTTAGGCTGGATTCCTCTTTTGTTCCCAAAGTGTCTTCTCAGTTCCATCGCTCTCAGGAGTTGGTGTTGCCTGCTTTGAGTTCTGCTCTTAACTCTCCCAATGACATTCCTTGGTCTCTGTTGGATGTGTGCCGGGCTTTGCGTATCTATTTGGATCGCACAAGTTCCTTTCGGAAGTCTGACTCCCTTTTTGTTTCCTTTGGGGTGGCCTCTCGTGGTGGGAAGGCTTCTTCGGCTTCCATTGGTCATTGGCTTAAGAAGGTCATTGGGTTGGCTTACTCTCTCTCTGGGTCTCCTGCGGGGGTGCAGGGTCGGTCTACTCGGGGGTGGTGGCTTCCTGGGCTTACGGTTCGGGGGGTTCCCCTGTCCAAGATCTGTAGGGCGGCCACTTGGGCGTCCTCTAATACCTTTGTGAGGCATTATCGGCTCCAAACTCTGTTGGGGGATGATGCTAATTTTGGTTTGGGGGTGATGCATGTTGTGTGCTCCTGAATTTCTTGTTCTACTGTTCAATAAATCACTGGGTTTGCTGTATTTTGTGTCCTGGTGGTTTCTTTGGATGAATGCCGGTGGTTGCTTAGGTATTCTCACTTTGTTAATGAAGGGGACGAGGACAGGAGGGACCTGGGGGTAATGCCCTATTACTTACCGGTAATCTTCTTTACTCCTGGTCCCGTTGTCCTTGTCCCCTTCATGACTTCCCTCCCTCCCTCCCTTCATCTGGGCTCGGTATTCTCAGGAGGAAAGCTGGGACAGGTACGCTTATGTATTCCCAGAGGGAGGGGGTAGGGCCACCAGAATTCCTTTGTTCTTTATTTTCTGTCAGTGAGACAGGTTATCTCACTTTGTTAATGAAGGAGACGAGGACAACGGGACCATGAGTAATGAAGATTACCGGTAAGTAATAGGGCATGCGCACTTGGCATGTTCTCCATTGGGCTGTGTTGCACAGCCCAGTGAAGAACATGCCCCGCCTCCCAGGTACTGCCTGAGAGGCTAAACAGTCTGTTCAGACTGCTCAGAACAATCACGACTCTGCTCCTGCAGTGTCGTGATTGGCTGGGAGAGTCTGGGAGCCTAGGTGCTTCCAGTGGCAGAGAGCGAAGACGGAGGAGAGACATGCGGCGGCGAAGAAGGTAATTTTTTTTTCTTTCATGCCTATCACTCTCCACCCCGCCTCACCACCCCCGTACAGAGGCAGCCGCCACTGATAGAAAACAGTACTGGATGGAGCCAAATCTTTCTCAATTCAGAATTCAATTAGAGATTCTAACTAGACCCTAAACGTTTTTAGAAGTTCTTGCTGTGAACAGTGTGTGTGTGTCAGTATTCAGGAGTTCCCAAAGTTTAGACTTTATTTTGTTAATGAGTTATTGTGGTAAGGATTTTACTGTGGATATGGCACATATGAGTCACCGGGCACCCACAGCACTGAAAGGCCTGATCAGTTACTCTTGGGAGATTAATTGTAGGGGTAGAGTCTAATCATGACAATTAATAAATTATATTTCCGTTTATTTTATTGGGGATATTGATAAAGTGCTAAACACTGGGTCAGGTACATAGCCCCAGGATAAATAGCCAATATATGGCGATCTAAAGACTTACATGTATGTTTATAATTAGAACTCAGGATAATAAATGATTACAAATAAAGAAGAGCAAAGAAACACAGACTCATACTGACCTCAGAAAGGGAATGGAAGAGAGAAGAGATGTGTTCTGAGCCCTTTCCTGTATTGCATCAAAGAAGGAGCAACTCTGATGTGCAAAGGGAGATAGTTCCAGAGTCTTGGCAAGGGTCATCGTGAACCCCCGCTTTAGCAGCTACTGCAGGGTGTGGCTTTTTTGGAAGCCTCTTCTGTCTGCATCTCAGCAAACAAAAGCTCATAATTATCCAAAGAAAAAGAGATTGATATTAAAGGAAAAGGGCGGAAGGTTAAAAGGAAGGATGAGTGAAATGATGAATGGGTGAGTGAAAGAATGGGCGAAAGCGTGGATGGGTGAAAGGATGCATGCGTAAAAGGATGCATGAAATGGTAGATGGGTGAAAGGATGTGTTGGTGAGTGAACGGATGGGAAAAAGGGTGGGTTGATGAAGGGATGCATGGGTGAGTGAAAGGGTGAGTGGGTAGAATTGCATGAGTGAAAGGATGGGTAAGAGTGTGGATTGGGTGAAAGGGTGGGTGGGTGGATGAAAGGATGGCTGGGTGGATGAATGGGTGAAAGGATGGATGGGCGGAAGGATGCATTAGTGAGTGAAAGGATGGGTGACAGGGTGGATGGGCGAAATGATAAATGCGTGAGTGAAAGAATTGGTGAAAGGATGCATGGGTTGCATGGGTAAAAGATGGATGAAAGGGCAGATGGGTGAAAGAATGCATTGGTTGGTGAGTGGATGGGTGAAAGGGTGAATTAGTGAAGGGATGCATTGATGAGTAAAAGGATGGGTAAAAGTGTGCATGGGTGAAAGGACGGATGATAGTGGATGGGTGAAAGAGTGCATGGTGGATGAAAGGATGCGTGGGTAGGTGAACGGGTGAAAGGATGCAATGGTAGGTGAATGGGTTAAAGGAATCGTGGATGAAAGGATGTGTGAAAGGGTGGATCAGTGAAAGGATGCATGGGTGGATGAAATGATGTGTGAGTGGGTGAAAGGATGGACGGGTGAAAGGTGGATGGATAGATGAACTGGTGAAAGACTGAATGATGAATGACAGAATGTAAAGGTGAAATGGTGGATATCAGCGGGTGGATGGAAGAGTGAAAGGATGCATGGATAGATGTTTAGATTGAGGAGACAAGGGAGCTCTTCCAAGGAGGGTCTTGCTCACTTGCTTCGCTTTCTTGGTTCCATTAGAGCTTTGGTTCAAAGTGGGGGGTATTTTAATTTTCTGGCTCCTCCTTTGCTCTCGGCTCATATGTAAAAAAGCCTGTTAGTGTGTGTGTTCTCCTATTAGAATCTCCACCACTGGACACAATTAGTTTTAAGTAAAGGTTGTTGGGTTTACTGAAGAGGATTGACTTTTAGAGCACACAGCAAGCTTTGAAGCAGAATTTGTCAGGAAGAGGGATTCATTGCAGGTCTTTCAAGGTAGAGGAGATGTGCTGGAACCTTCTTTTATTGGTGAGTAGTTTAGCTGTGTGAAGAATGGTTTTCACTGTCATTGAGGACTCAAGGGAACTACATTGCTTGATGTGTTTCAGAAGACAAAGGCCTGGACCCTGGCTTAGTGATTTACATGAGGGAGGAAGAGATTGCTTTCACACAGTAATGTGAGCTGGAAACATGCTATTTGTGTTTCTTTCCTGGCATACTTCTTGAAGGGTGGAGTGGGGTCCATGAGAACACAACGGTATTTAGCCAAGGGTGAGAGATTAGGGAGAACCCAACAAAGTACATATAAGTGAACCACTCCTAGATGATTGGCTTGAGGGTTACTGTGTTTATGTGGAATGACTCATTCTCTGTTAGATTGGGTTTCGGGTATATAGCGGCATTTGTAGTCGGAATCATCTATGGCAGGATCCGAGTTGCCAACAACACTTTAAGGTCTAGTTGGATGTAGCCAGCCTGTTGGAGGACAGCACTGCCTTGTTTCTTCAAGTACTATTCGCAGTGGCTTGATGTACAGGCTAAGCATCATAAGAGTGGGAACTCACCCCTATCCTGTTTCATAAAAAACAGAATTGGAGGAAATATAAAAGATTCTTTCTGTACAAATTGTGTTCTGCAACAGAGGTATGAGATTAACCAGTGATACATTGTGAACAATGCGCATCTTTGAATAGACAGGTTCAAGCAAACTCTGATAGTCGGCGGTATTGTATTCAACTGACGAACCAAGGAGAACCCAGAGAAACAATTCACCATTATCAATGATTGATAAAACGTCATTTAGAAAGATAATTAAAATGATTCAAGAATCAGTTGGAGCCCTCACCACCCTTGTAACCAAATATTTTGCCAGGGTGTGAAAGGACCAGACCTCCTGGCCCCTCTGGCACTAGCTAGAACCAGTATAGTCTTCCGAAGACTCCCAGGCAAATCAGGGACCTTGCAGGATCACTCATTTGATGTTGCAGTGGTGCAGCAGCTCTACAGCCCAGATGTTGTTGGACTGTGGTCTTTGTTCCTTCTGGCGAGCTGGGCTGCAGGTGTTTCACGGGTCCCATGTGCTCTGTCCATTGAGGCCTCCATGTAAATTCTCCAGTCAGTTGGACGATATGCAGATTTCAAGGGAGCTGCCCGCCTCTTCTACTAGTGTGCACAATCCAGTTTGTATTGCAGGTAGGGAAGCTGTCTTCTTCACAAGCCACACAATCTGAGCTTCATGTAGAAAACCAAACTAGTACCCAGTATGGAGGAGAGTGGCAACACAATGGGTTGTTCTAGATGGCAGAGTCACACACTTAATTCCAGCTGATGCCCTAAATCCCGACTCTGATGGAAAAGGTGTCAGGTTATAGCTAACCACAACGTTCAAATACTTCTTCTTGTCCTTGAGAATAGCATCATCTCTTGCTGTTCAGTTTTATGGGTTTTTGGACCAATGAATCACAAGTCAATGCAGATTGCACTAGTCAGATACGATTGCTAGGTGATTAAAAGTAAGCAAGCAAATGGGAGCAGGAGGGTTTCACTCAAGTAGGGGTGGATATATAGTTACAAAGGGAACAGGCTGGCAGCCTGTCCCTTCTACAAGGTAGACCAGGTTTCAGGGAGAGCATACTGAGAAGGAGCATATGCAGTCTGGCCTGCCCACAAAGGACCTAGATATCCTGCACGAGGGAGGGCCACCATCTTGTGCAGTTTACATATGGGATCCTAATGGGCCGCACAAATCAGTTGGAAGTTATAAAACACTCACCACACATAGCTTCTACGCACGTTGAAAATGAGGCAAGGATCCCCAGTTATTGGCACAGGATGCACCTTTATCAGAAGAAAAGCAGCAACCATTTTCTCTACATGAGTACAGGTGAATGGTTTTGTACCTCTGGGCTAGTAATCATTGGCACTATCTCTGCCCGACGCTAAATAGCCTCAGATGAGTGGGCAGATGATGTTGAGTAGTTTTATTAAACCCGAACAGCTACCCAAACGGTTGTCCCAGTGCTAGATCATCACAACACTCCCTCAGTCAGATCAATTAAGCAACCACATTACTTAGGAAAACGCTATGTACTTAAGTTTTAATGAAACCTTATAAAGCTGACCTAATGTAAAGTAAAGGAAAAAAAATTCTATGAAGCTGCCAGCGTTGACCGCCCCATTGCACTTTTTTTGAAGCCATGTTGCACTGCAGCCCACACTGCTGTTCAGTATGTTAAAAAAAGTGTGTGTGGGGGGGCAAGCCACACGAAGGAGGTATGGGTTAGGAGAGGGGTAGGAGCAACAACGGACAGCAGGGGGTAGGGGTAAGCAACACGAGGGAGGCATTGGTGTGAGGGTGGGAGCAGCAACCACAGGAGGAGGGAAAGCAACACGAGGGAGGTGCAGGGAGTGAGTAGCAATAACGGAAAGCAGGAGGAGGGCGGGGGTGGTCAAGCAACATAACGGAGCAACAGGGGAGGGAGACAGAGTGCAGACACATAACTCTTCGAGAGTGCATGTCAAAAAGTCTTTAAAAAGTACCTGCAGGAACGCGCAGTTAGTGGAAACACACTGGCCGCAGATAGGAAACTATACTAGGTCCATACTCCATGGCAGGGACACACACTGGAAGTGCCTGGAGGAAGCAGAAAAGAGCAGAAGGCCCTGACCTGTCAGAATCAAGGAAACAAGAGTGACACGGATGCCAACCAATGGTAAGTAATGGGCAGGCTCTAAGCCTGTTCTAAGCTTTTTTCTTTGTTAACAATTGATTTTAGGTGTGCTGTTCAGGTGAAATCTAACGAGTAGGTCTGATCCATTATAATACAACCACAAAATTGCATTACAAGCAGGTGAAACACTAAATGGCAACAATTCGCACACATTCATTCCTCCCAAAAGCTGAACCACTCACAAGATCAGATCACTATATGCCATTGAGAAGAACTTAAGGCCTTAGCCCCTCATCACAAACTGGACAGGTCAAACACGTCATCTAAAGGCTGGTTATTCATAGCAGATAAAGCCACTAAAGATAATCCTAAAGTATTACCAATACTAAAGTGCATCCTTCGTCAATAAGCAAAGAGACTGCAAAAGCAAACTTGCTTCCCTGGGCAGGTAAACCATCCACAGCACAAGGGACCCATTACTAATAGACCCCTATTAGTCTACCCTACTCCAGGCACAGAGATCATTCTCTGAAAAAGCTAAAAAGATTTGACTTCTGAAATCTTTAAGGTTCACCTCTGAGATGTTCATCACTACCGCAATCAGCAAAACAGTTGCTAAAAAGACTCATAGGAACAATTACTGCCTATAGACAGGTAAAATCTACACAGATTCCAATAAAAAGCGAGAACCCAGACTTTTATTGGTTTGAACCCATCTCTCTGCTCCCCTTTCCAGCAAAAGTAGTCGAGAAAGCCATCAACGCCCAACTTTCCGAGTTCATTGAAATAAACCACACCCAGGACCTCTCCCAATCAGGCTTCAGAAGTAACCACAGCACCGAGATCGCTCTCCTTGCCGCTAAAGACGACATACGCACCCTCCTCGACTGAGGCGAAACTGCTGCCCTCATCCTCCTGGACCTCTCAGCAGCCTTCAACACTGTCTCCCACCACACCCTCTGCACAAGACTCCATGACGCTGGCATCCGTGACAAAGCCCTAGAATGGATCCACTCCTTCCTCACCGGATGAACACAGAGAGTCAGACTTCCACCGTTCAACTCAGAACCCACAGAGATCAGCTGTGGAGTGCCTCAGGAATACTCCCTGAGCCCCACCCTCATCAACATCTACATGGCCCTGTCAGAAACCACGGACTCAACATTGTCTCCTACGCCGACGACACCCAGCTGATTCTCTCCCTCACAGACGAACCCACAGCCGCCAAGAGCAACTTCCACAATGGGATGAAGGCAGTCGCTTCCTGGATGAAGGACAGCTGCCTCAAGCTTAACTCAGACAAGATCGAAGTCCTCATCCTGTCTCCACCCCCTCTGCCTGGGATGAGTCCTGGCGGCCTGCAGTGCTCGGAACCCCCCCACACCCATGGACCTCGCTTTCAATGAACCGCCAAATCAACTCCGTTTTGTCCTCCTGCTTCCACATGCCCCACATACTTCTTAAGATCTTCAAGTGGATCCCCACTGGGTCCAGAAAAACAGTCACCCATGTGCTCGTCAGCAGCAGACTCGACTGCGGCAACGCACTCTACGCTGGCACCACCCAGAAACTCCAAAAGTAACTATTTAACATCTAGAATGCCTCCGCCAGACTCATCCTGAACATCCCACGCCGCAGCCACATCACCGGCCACCTGAGACCTTCACTGGCTACCTATCAACAAAAGAATTACCTTCAAGATCCTCATTCACGCCTACAAAGCCCTCCACAATGCCGGACCTGCATACCTAACCATCACCTCTCCTTCTACACTCCCAACAGACATCTCCGCTCAACTGGCCCTGGCTACCGTCTCACGGATCTGCAAGACCATTACTGGAGGAAGATCCTTCTCCTGCCTCACTGCAAAGACCTGGAACTCCCTGCCCCTGAACCTCTGGCAATCCCAAGCACTGCCGCAATTCAGCAAGGACCTCAAGACCTGGCTCTTTGACTGAACCGCAGATCCCCCTCCATCTCAACGCATTGAGACCCTCACGGGTGAGTCGTTGCACTTTATAAGAATACTGATTAATTGATTTGACCCATGTGGCCAGCTCATGTGAACTGAGAAGGCCAATCTCTCCTTGCTCCTCCCAATGGCATGAAAATTCACCCATATATTATAATAGAACCTGATCGTTCCCATCTCAGCATGTAATATGTAATTAAGAAATATGGATGTCAGATCATATGGTTTGTGTCAGCTCAGTTCGCATTACGGATGATTCAATGCTTCAAGGTTAAAAAGTTTTCAACAAAAACATGTAAAGAGGCAGAAGAGTTAAAGGACAGTAATATAACATATTAAAACTATATTGAGATAATACTGTATAAGTTCTAGAAGAGTTTAGGTGTGGCATGTATCGTTGATGCAAACAATTAATGTATCATAACAGATATGTATTGTTTAGCAGGATACAACAAGTCCTTTTGGGATGAAATCCTTTAAATACGAAAGACATTGACCTCAAAAGTGTTACTTATTGGCATTTTAATGTTTGGATGGGCATCAAAGAAAACAAACGAGCAGGATTGTTTTTTCATCTAGCGCTCTGAAGTAATCGCAATATGTCCTGTAGATCTTTATTAAACTCATGAACAAATAAAAGTTCATAAATGATTGGTCATCTTCCTCCATTCTATTGACATTTCAGTCACCAGGATCCTGCCTCCCTTTGATGCTCCCATGGTATCTGTCAATCTCAACCTTAGTTGCAACTCTCCCAGGCCCTTGGCTGCTGAGTAGTCTAATATCTCCTGCAGAAAACCCAGTGTCTAGTGTCTACTTCCAAACAATTTTCAGTGTTGTGCATACATAAGACACATATAACAATGACCCGCTCTATAAATTTTCTCTAACAATTATTAGATGTATAAGGGTACATTTAGTTAACATTAGCCGAATGTAATTTTATCCAGAATTTCCATGCTCTGCTCACATATTTAGCTCTTGCTTAACCTACGCAACAATGTTGCAGAATTCTCTTTTTGTCAGTGTAGTGTGGTAGATATAGACGTTATAGAATGTAGGGTGGATCTGTTGGGTAATATTGGAGCGCTTGAAAGCGAATATGCAGGGAGTTCTGAAATGGAGGTCAGAACAGAGAGGACTGCTCTGTGCTTTTTGCTTCTGTATACGCACTCCTATTATGTGGTATTGGTGATTAAAGATTCAAGTAGCAGCTATTTTGGTCTCTTCTTGTTATCCCTCAGAAAACACACTCCAATTTGATGACAAACACCTCGAACTAATAGCCCAAACTAGGAGTCAGCTGAAATTTGGTGCACATGTGTGGACAGTACATGCAATCGCATGGTGAAGAGTGACAAGGTTATAGTGCTAGTACTCAAGGTATTAAGAATATACATTGCAGTCGTAAGTATCATGTGGATCATTTGCTGAGTTTTACTGTTAGTTGCTATAGGGCCATCCCTGTTTGGAAACTTTAGTAATTCATGACTCAGAAATAAAAGAAATGCTTTTATTCACCATCTACATGTGGGGAAAGCTGCCGAAGAGTGCTCCGTTCAGTGGCAGTCCATCGCCAGACTCCAATTTACTTGCACTTTTGAAGCTAAACATTCTAAACAGGTGACATTCTTAATTACATCATGAACAATTCTTCAATAGGATACTACATTACATTTTTCCCTTACAAAGCACAAACAAAAACGTAAACAAAATTCAGAACAAATAATCTAAATTAAAATTCCCTTTGATAAATTCACGAATGACAACCATAACATAAACTTAACATAATATATATATAACCAAAAAATCAACATATATTCATCTCAGCTTTCATGAAAGTCAAATAATCTGTGAGCTTCTGCGTGCAGATTCAGAATTGTTACTCTGATTCTCTCCGTCTTGTTTATTGACTTTAACATTGCCTTGTATATTTTGCCTAGCACACTTTTCAATCCTTTCAAATTCTACCAATTCTTGCCACTGACTCTCACAGCATTCCCACATACCTTGTCAATAATCACCCGTTCCCCAAACTTTTCCTCACCCTTCTTCACAAAACCTCCTTTTTTATGTGTACATCTCCTGTTTGGAATTCATGTTCGTACCTTTTTCTTTTTGACAAAATACAACTTTTGTTTACATTGAGCATTGACGATGTTTTTTCTGACTGCGCTGTCTACTTCATCCAGAATTTTCCCCAAGTTAACCCACCTTGTCATCTATCCAGGACACACTTTCATAGCAGGTTTTCAACCTCTCAACAATTCCAAAGGAGAAAACTTCATAGATGAATGTGGGCTGGTGGGATAAATCCGTAGCATGGCACGCTTCGCATTACTCCCCACATTTGTTAGCAATAGATCACTGCACTAATTGAACCAAAACCTGATTCACACGTTCAACAAGCCCATTAGTTTGTGGGTAATAAAGTGAGCTTCTCTAATGTTTGACATCACCAGAATTTGGTACATTTTTTACTTATTCACTCACAAACTGAACCCCGTTGTCTGAAACCAAAAATTGGGAAACCTTCACGTAAGAAAACATCCTTGAGAAATTCCACCACACTTTTAGAACTAGGTTCCGACACAAATCTGATCTCCGGCCATTTTGAATAAAAATCAACCAGAACCCACTCAAACCTAGAATGGGTAGGTAAAGAATAAAAGGCCATACCAAGTCAATATCAACTTTCCCCCATACTCTTGAAGGAAATTCTATAGGATGTGAAGGCGGAGAACAACCCTTCAACCTCTTCGCTGTGCTTGCACAAATCATACATTGACTAATCACTAAATCAACTTCTCTATCCATTCATGGCCACCAAAATGTTTGTCGAAGTCGATGCTCGGGGAAGGTACGCCCCAAATGCCCCTCATGGGCAGTCTTGATAAGTCTACATCTCAGACCTACTAGAGAAACCAATTTCTCATCCCAAACCAGAATGCCATCTTCTACAGATAACTCAGAATTAATCTTCCAAAATGGTTGACACATACTCCAGACTATTCTCAACAGGCCAACCCTGAACATTAACTCTTGTTTCATCACTTCATCATCATTGACTTCTTTCCTCCATTCTTCCTTGGAAATAGCACATATCTCTTCAAGATCAAGGGATGCAATCAAACAGCTCTCATTGTCCTCATCACCAGCATCCTTCCCATCATCATCTTTTCTAACCACAGGAAATCTAGATAAGTAATCCGCGCTCACATTCTTAACGCCTTGAATATGTGAAACATAAAAATGATATTGCATTAACTTGGTAGGCAATAATGAGATTCTCGGTGTGTAATCTTAATTTTTTTCACCACTCAAACTGGCTAACAAGGGCCTATGATCAGTCTTGATACTAAATTTTGTACCCCATATGTAAGGATAACATTTCTGAATAGCCCACCAGCAAGCCAGTAATTCTTCTTCAATAGTAGAAAAATGAATTTCATTTTCTCTTAAGTATTCTCGAAGCATAACCCACAGTGAATTTATTATTCCCACTTTCTTGTGTAAGAGCAGCACCCAAACCAATATTACTAGAATTCACCGTGATACAACAATTCAATCATGGGTCTAAAGGTTTCAACACCTTACAACCCACCAGTTGTTTTTAATCCACTCAAAACATTTCTTACACTTGTCCCTCCGCACAAATGTATTCGTCTGAAGTAAAACCGACAATGGGTTGACATAAGTAGCATAATCAGTGATGAACCTTGCATAAAACTCACATAAACCCAAAAGGGGCTTTAGACCAGACTTATCAGTGGGTGGAAGAGCGTTAATGATAGCATTGACTAAACCAGGTCTAGGTTTGATGCCTTCTCCTGACACAACATGCTCTAATTACTGCACCCTTGTTTTACCCAAGTCACAATTTTCTTTTTTTAACACAATCCCCTTTCTTGCATGATGAAAAGAACTTGCTCCAAAATTTGATCATGCTCCTCCTTAGAATATGCAAAAACTAAAACATTGTCCTAGAAAATTGCAACTCCTTTAACATTTTTGAAAAAATTAAACATTGTTCTCTGAAAAAAAAGAGGCCGTGAATGCCAACCCAACAGGCATCCTACAGTACTGAAAAGCACCCACTGGAGAAATAAATTCAGTGAAATGTCTTGAATCAGCTTCTAATCCACCCTGATAATAAGCTGAAGCTAAATCCAATTTAGAAAACCATTCAAAATTTTCAGTTAATTCTGAAATTTTTGAGAGGGGGTGGGAATCAACCCAAATAGCTGTATTTCGGCTCCTGAAATCAATACAAACCCTTAATTCCACTTTGTATTTGTGTGCCACAATCAATGGAGACAACCACAATGAAGATTCAGTTGGTTCAATAATCCCCTTGTCACACAGCATAGCAAGTTCTATTTCAAGATCTTTTCTGACACAAAATGGCACATTGTGCAACTTGCATTTAAAAGGGACCACCCCTTCTTTAACTTTAGTCTTGTCTTGAAAATCTTTGATAGTCACCAGGATGTAAAAAAACAAAAACAAAGGAAATTTCCTACTCAGCACTTCACTAGTGGCATCCATAACCAATGAAACTTGATCTTTCATCCCAGGTCTCAAATCCATGTGGAATAAACCCTGATGAAACCAACCTAATATGCAGAGTCCTTTCACTGCCACGTACATTTTACCAAAGATTTTCCTTTCTCTAAAGATAAAAATGTCTTTGGAAAACCTGTTAACTTAATCCTCGTTCCCTCATATGAAACAGGAGCACGATCAGGAGGTTCTGACTCTCTGCCTTGCAAGTCTCATGAAACAACTCCTGCATGATCATGGTGATTCTCGCTCCCAAATCAACTAATAACCGCACAAATGTATCACCAACTTGAACTTCAATATACGTATCTTTACATTCTCAAGGATCACCAGTCATAACATCACTTATTTTGACCACTAGTTACCATGTCCTGAAGATACTTTTGAACCTTCAACAAACCATTGTCATATTCTTCAGGAGAATCAGTAACCACATTGATTAACCTTTTCCTTTGTTTCTTTTGCCCTTGGCACACTCTTGCAAAATGTCCAACCTTATTACAGGTTCTGCAGGTAACAAACTTGACTGGACATCCTTTCCCATCTTTACTATGAGCTGCATAACCATATCTGAAACATGTATTGGGCTGATTAAAAAACAATTTCCCTGGCTTAAACCGCTCTTTAGCCCTTTTCATCTCATTAACACTTTTGTTGTCCTTACTACGGACACTATTAATAGCATCATTCCGTGTCTCATCTAATTCCTCAACAGAAATCTGAGCCGATTCAATGCTTTTAGCAGTTTAAATAGTCTCTTCTAAAGTAGGATTGCCCATAGACAGCAGCTTTTGTTGCGTTTGTTCATTCACTGATAAATAAATTGATCACTTACTAATTGGTTGGTAAAACTTTTGAATTCACAATCCGCTATAAGTTGGGTAAACGCCTAGATATAGGAATCAACATTTTCCCCATTAAGTTGCTTCCTTTTAAAGAATTTATTATGGAACACAACACAAATAGACTCGGCTGCACATCAAATCTTAGACTTATTTTCTTAACAAGTTCCTTCAATTCATATAGATCCTCCCCTCCCCTCTGTGTAATGTCAGGCAAATGCTTACATATAGATCCGCCTTTAAAACCTAAATATTGCAGGAGCAAAAAAAAATGTCTTTCTGGTCAACATCTCACAGCCCAATAGCCCCTAAATACGTCTGGAAAGAATCAAACCAATCCCTCCAGGTTATGGGTGGTTCCACCTTTACAAGGGTGATAATTAAGGTAACCACAGAAGAAGAATCAGGCTTGCAGCGAAGAATGGTAACAAACTACGCGCACCAAAACACCTGGGGTTGGCTACCCGCATCCCTGTCACGAGTCGGGAGCAGTAATGACTGAGTGGAGGGGTTGTCACCCGCAAGCGAACAGGGTGGCCTGACAATCTGCTCCTGGAATATCATTGGTCTGCAGACAAAATCCATGGACCCAGTGGTCGTACGATATCTGGGATCATTTGATATATTAATGTTCCAGGAAACCTGCCTCAGGATAGCATTCCCCTAATCGGCTATAAAAAGTATATAAAACCGGCTGAAAGAAGCAGGGCGTTTGGAAGGGCGAAAGGCGGCCTGGCAATCTACATCAACACTAACCTATCAGTCAAGACCGCAGAACTGCGCGTGGATGATCCAGATATGTTGGAATTGAAAATGGATGGCTGGGCTAAAAATGAAGAATTGATCATTCTTGTAAATCTATACAATAATCCAAAGAAAAGAGCAGCATCATCTAGAAAGAAGAATGGCAGCCCAACTAGCCCAACTAAAAGATATTCATCACAAATCATACTGGTTAGTCACAGGAGACTTTAACCTTAACCTATTCCATCAGCCAATGGAGGAACACACTGATGCAGTTGGAACTCTTGTACAAGTAATGCCACTTAAAAACTGGAGGGATAAAACTGGAGAAGAACTAATAAAGGCCTGTGAGCTAATGGGCCTATTGGTCTTGAATGGCCGGAAGGCAGGTGACACTCCACACGCCTGGACAAGATTTTGGGGCAATGTAGTTACCATTTTAGATTACACACTTGTCTCACTGTCCCTATACAATCAGGTATGTGATTTTAACATAGTCCACTGTGTGGAGAGCGACCACAATCCCCAGGTGATTACGGTAAATACATTAATACGCAAACACAAAGCAGTTTATATGCTACAGGTGGACATTGGCACAGAAAACCCGAAATGTCTCAAGTGGTCCTCAAGCACAGTTAACAGCATAGCAGAGGAAGCAGTAGCAAGCCTGGTGAATCTAGCTCCAACTGGCTCTAATCTGATAGTGGCATGGGAAACACTCTTCGACAATTTGACCAAAACCCACAAAGAGAACAGTCGGAATAAGGGAACTCGCCTGGTTCATTGTAAATCAATAATTATGCCATTCCAAATTCTAAAAACAAAAAATAAAGTAGGTAAACTCTTCTTACAACTACGTAAAAATCTAGGTGATACAGAATTATTAAAACACTTCCACAACGAGAGACGTGGCTTAAAAAAGAGTGTATAAAAAAGACAAACAAGAAACACGTTATGGGCGCTGTTGTTAAATGCCTTAAAACAAATGACTCAAAAAGATTCTGGAAGCTTATTAACAACATCGAAAAAGGTTTTGGAGCAGCGAATAATGCAAATCTTAGTGAGACGGAGTGGTTTTAATATTTAAAATTAACTTTAAGGGAAGTTCTTTGGATGTAACATGACTTCAATGGCCCAATAAAGATAACTTGGCACCACGTGTATTCACCCCGGCAGACGTGGAGAAAGTCATTAAAAAGTCACGGGCAGACTGTTCCCCCGGCCCAAATGGGCTTCCCCAGGCACTGTTTAAGCACTTTACAGCATGGTGGACAGCCTTTTTGGCGTCAATGTTTAATCACATTCTGGCAAATGATGTTATCCCTGAAAGCTGGAGGGGTCAATAATCCATCCCATTTTTAAAGGATGACTGGCATGATCACCTAGCAATGACCGGCTAATCGCTCTCATGGACGAAGAGCTCAAATACTTCTCCACGCTACTATTACATGATCTGGAATCTTGGGTGTATGAAAATGGGAGACTTGCTTTAAATCAAACCAGCTTTACAAGGGGTCAAGGCACTATAACTAATCTCATGACCCTGAGCCTAATTGTAAATAGAGCAAAGGCACATTGCTCTATATGTGTTTCGTTGACTTAAAGGCAGCCTTTGACTGTGTTCCACGTAATATGCTGTGGGCTAAGCTCCAGCGATGGGGAATCTTATCCAACATCTTACGAGCAATTAGGTTAGTATATTCAGATACGTGAGTTAAGATAAAAATTGGAGATGGTACACACATATAAAAAAAAGTGCAAACAACAATGGGCCTAAAACAAGGCTGTGTGTGAGCCCCCCTTCTTTTTAATTTTTATCTGGCGGATCTTTCAACACAGTTAGATGGGGAGACAGCCTATGCACTGAGCATGGGTGGCCAACAACTGTCACACATTCTTTATGCTGATGATTTACTGCTGTTTAGCAACACTCGAATAGGCCTTCAAAGGCTACTCAACTGCCTTGGCATATAGGCAGAAAAAAATGGCCTGGAAGTAAATCACCAAAAAACAAATGTGATGGCTTTTAATCGGCACACCAACAAAAATCGCAGATGGCATCTTAGTGGAAACAAAATTGATGAGGCTGCCACCTACATATATTTAGGGGTCACAATAGATGCAAATGGACCATTTCCAACCCAGAAAAAGGCAATCAAGGGAAAAGCGCAGGCTATCAACTATGCATTTTCATCATTGGCAAGATCCATCAGAGATCATGACCTGAAACCCATGGGAGCAGTAATGAAAGCTCGCATACGGATCATAGATAATGCTAGGTGTTGAGGCTATGCTACTTGATAAATTATTGATAATATCCTACAAGCAAACCTTCTGGCTACCCAGATTGGTCTCGCCTGTGCAACTTCTGTTGTAATTCTCATTAACAAAACAGTCACTTGCCAGGCCGGCGACATTTATAAAGCTCTGTTACAAACTGCGTGCACCTTGGCTACCCGAGTTTGGTCTGAAATCAATCTACAGTGGGGGAATGTCGCTTAGAAGAAATATCTTGGGAACAGCATCGGGATGCTAGAACTGGGCGATCTATGGAACTCCAAAATATCTGGGCAAGTCTTCAAGAAAATGGTAAATAAGTTGATCAAACTGCAAAGTTGGACTGCAGATAAGGAAAGGTTGTCCAAACGTTGCCGTGGGTGGCTGGTGCTGAAATCATAGTCAATCTTACGAGAATCATCACTTCTTGCAGCACCTTATCATCGAAAGGTTAAACAGTCATTCATGGCTCTCTGACTTGGTGAGATACCCACATTAGATCTCCTGCCAAAATGGAGGAAAGGCGGCCTAGGCGAAGACCAGAACTGCCGACTATGCCATCAGGGGATCGGGACCCGGCTGCACGTCATATGTTTCTGTCCAGTAAAGGTCAACCAGCGAAGAAGCCTATTCAGAAGACAGTTCATTGACTGGGGAATTTGGTCCTGCAGGACTGCACTGGTGGAGTCGCTGGACCCAAGAAATGCAATGTTGAATATTTGATTAGTGCAGTTCCTGGCCATCTTTAAAAATCTGATTGGTGCATAGGTCGGGTGTTGGGTGAATCGGGCGGGGGGGGGGCTGTGAAGAGAATTCATAAGCTCCTAGTAGGCTCTAGGGCCTGTTGGTAAAGGTTGCCAGAGAAATTGACATAAGGTTCTACTAACCCCGTCAAGTTATGTAAATAATTGTGAGAGGGCAAATGGACATGCAAGGTCGGGCTGCAAGGGAAAGCGACAGTAGCCACTCCCTATCCCATAATACTATGGCAATAACCGTCTAACAAGCAGTTACTTTTTGCACACTGGCACCTTACCCGCACTGTAGACCTGCACACGGGCATTTTAACCGCATATAGTTTGCACACTGGCACTTTATCGGTAGAATTACAACTGACCACATAGTAAAGCACATATACTTTACCCGCACCGTAGACTTGCACACGGGCACTTTAACAGCATAAAGTCTTGCACTCTGGCACTTTATCGGTAGAATTACAACTGGCCGCGTAGTAAAGAACATACACGCTAACTAATCAGGGAAAAAGCCGGTTTATGACCAATCAACTTTAGAGTTGTAGGAAGGTGCTGTAGTTGGCTCGTTCACCCGACCACCTTTTATCATTTGTATACTAGTATTTTTACTCTTATATTTATGAAGGGCAGCAAATAATAAAAATGTTTCCTATTAGATGTGCAGTGGTTGCAGCTGAAGTATAACACGTGTTAGACCTTTTTAACTAAATGTTTTGTATTGTATGATTTTAGTCATGTTTATGGTTTTAATTGACTAATAAACTATCTTATTTATTCAGGGTGCTCCTGATCGTCATCGTGTTTCCAAAAACAAAGGAGGAGGAAGTGACCGACTGCATAGTACAAAGTTTCTCAATACCAATCAGTGAAATTTAATACAATATGCACTGAACGATCACTGGTAGACACTCCAAACCAACTGAAACAAGAACCCACAGAATAAGAGTGCTTATCACTGTAGATCACAGAAAGATGATCCTTGATTTCACAGTTCGCTGATATTAAAGGCAAACATGATAAGAACGCCTTCTTCAGAAAGTATGCCCATCACTGACGATATAAAAGATGTTGAGTATTCCTCCAATAATCCTGCTCATTAATTAGGACAACAATAAACGATGTACCTCAGACACAAAGTGTGCACATCACTGACGAGGTAATCTCAGTAGTGCACTGTACAGAAACTGTCATCCAAAAGTATACACATCACTGATTAAAAATTCAATTATCCGTTACCTTGAACAGGAGCTAAGTGGTTGCCAACACGAAATCCCCTAACTAAAATGGCCGCCGTTGTCATTTGTGTGTTGTTCATGTGCCTAGGCATCACTGACCCAATGACTCGTTCAACAAGTCCCAAGCCAATATGACTGCCCTCCAATGTGCATCAAAATGCATGCTTACACGCTGTCCACTGACTGACAATACTGCACTCTTCAGTCGCACATGCTCTATACAGCGAGAGAACCACCTCTCAGAGAACTATAGTGGCTTGAGACCACTCCCTCAACATAAACTCTGAACAGTACCTATGTTGGTAACAATACAACTATGGCTACAACTAGACAAATCTCCTTGTCTATTAGATTCTGAAAAGAGGCAGATAGACATGTGGATTCCGTTGTTGGCAGCTCTATCCTCGTCACCAAAAAAGGAATGTAGTGATTCAAGACTCAGAAATAATAGAAATGCTTTTATTCACCATCTACATGTGTGAAAAACTCCCAAGGAGTTCTCTGTTCAATGCCAGTCGATCACCAAACTACAACTGACTTGCGCTTTTGAGGATAAACATTGTAAACAGATAGCATCCCGAATTACATCATTTTTTTTGTTTAAATTTCTTTATTGGCATTTTCCGTGTTCTTCTATTCCAAACAGAGTTGTCATCACATACATTCACAACATATCCAAATATCGATAACATATATACAATGCATAAAACAACGGAATATTTCCTGCATTTCTACAAAGTATTGTTGGTGATGACATTGCATTTGCTAAGGACATGACTTGCATCTCTGCTAGATATGCACACTAGAATTTCAGTGCGCCATCACTCACATCGCTTCTGCTACATAATTTGGAATTTATGATCATTCCTAACCATAACTAACTCCCGACTCATTGAACTAAATACATACTGAAATATTCCTATGTATCTATAACACAAATGTACATTTGCTGCTTCTCGGGACCGAACATCACACTACTACATAAAAGAATGACATTTCCGTCCAGTGGCAGTTTATGAAACGAAAGCACTGAAAATGTCCAATGAAGCTTATTATCTAAAACTATACAAACCAAACTAATACTTATAGCAACAAATAACTAAATAACGAAGAGGAGAGGAACGTAAAAAGAGGGGGGGCGAGGGGGAGAGGTTTGCCATCAACGAAATACTAATGAAATCATTCTCTCTTGGCTGGGTATGTGGAGATATTGTTGGACCTATTTCTCACAGTACAATGGGACAGAGCATGCAGCCAGGTGTGATTACCAATCAGGAGAGGGTACCCCAGTGTCTGGCGAGGCAGCTAGGGAGTGCATATCTTACCATGCTCTGAGCCAGGGATATGGGGAGCAAGCTTATGGCGCATTCACTGATCAGTGACCAAGTTGCCCTCCACAGCGGCGGCAATACTGGCATGCAGTGTAGTGAGGAGTGCGTCCCAATCTTGCGCAATAGTGAATTTACGGAGCCCTGCTGTCTCTTCGCTATGCAGCACCGTACTTTCCGCTTGCGCCCACGTCAGGAAGGAGCGCTGCCAGTTGGGTGTTAGTGGAGGATTCGTGTTTTTGCAATTCTTGGTTATAAGGCGCTTTGCAGTAATTAAGCCCAAATCATGAAATCTCGAGGCGACTTTGTTTTTTTTTTTATCTGGCATAGAGCACTAGGAGGCAGGTTTCCCATGACATTGGCAGCTGCATGGCTGTACAGGAGTTCAAAGCTGTGACTACTTCCCGCCAGTAATGCTGAAGAGATGTACAGGCCCACAGCATGTGAAGCAGATCCGCGCCTAGTTGTTGACAGCGTGCGCATGCAGCAGTGGCAGTGTTAAAATACCTGTTTATCATGTCCGGTGAGAGGTATGCTCTGTGTATGATATATGTTTGTATGAGCCTAAATCTAGCATTTCTTGGTATATTCTTGGCTCCTGACAATATGGCATCCTACTCCTTCTCTGTCCAAGGCTGGCCCCTGTCTGTCTCCCATCGCACTCTGAGGCGCTGCATCAGTTTCAATGTGTGTGTGAGCATCGCCTCCACCAGCCAGTGTACTACATGCGATCCTGCCCCCATAACATGTAGGTATTGCAACACTAGGTGTGTCGGCGGTTCAGTCGTCAGATCACCCCAAACCGTTGACAGAGCCTTCAAAAGAGAGGTATGTAATAGGAATTGGCCCACTGGCAACCCAGACTCTTCGACCAACGCCGCAAATGTTAACAGTGCACTGTCCCTATACAAATCGCCCAAAGTGTGTAAGTCTGCCGCATGCCAGGTTGTCAATACTGCCTCTGACGTGCCTAACCTTCCTCGTGGGGTCCCCAGTAATGGCAAGATCGGGGCATAAGGTATTGTCGTGCGGGTAAGATATAAACACCTTTTGTAGCATTTATGGGCCAGACCTAGATATAATTGTGTTGGCCGCAGGGATTTAGCAATGGGGTGATATAAATGGTATATTTGAGAGTGTGTCCAGGGCTGTTGCATCGTTGCGGTGTCCGCCAGATATCTACCGTCTAACCATTTCGTCACCCACTGTAGTTGGGCAGCTAAATAATACAACTCCATATTAGGGATGGCTAACCCCCCTAGACCGATAGGAGCGTACATCTTCCATAAAGCAACTCGTGGTCTGCCCTTATTCCATATGAGATCTCGAAACAATCGTTCCAGGTCTCGAAAGATCTTAGGCTGGACATAAAGAGGGAGATTGGAAAAATAATAGAGCAATTTGGGGAGTACAATCATTTTCAATAGGGCTATGCGGCTCGGCACATTCAGTGGGAGCGTTTTCCAGAATTGCACCTGGGCTCGTATGGCTGAGATAGCCCGCAACAGATTTCCTTCAAATAAGTCATCAGGTGAGCGATATATAAAAATTCCAAGATACCTGAAAGTGGTGGGATACCACGTGAGAGGTGACCCATTCAAGGTGTTATCCTCCTCCACTACGCCAGCATTAAATGAATGACTTGGCCCAATTGACCCGAAGACCTGATTTCTCTTCGAATGCCTGAAGTATACCTGCAATGGATTCCGGGATCGCTGTGATATCTCGGAGATATAACAACAAGTCGTCCGCATACAGGGAAACGGCATGCAACCCATCTCCCAACCGTATACCCCAGTGCTCACCATCAGTCCTGAGCAGCATCGCCAAGGGCTCCATAGCGAGAGAGAACAACAGCGGAGACAGTGGGCAGCCCTGGCATGTCCCGCGTTTCACCCTAATGCAATCGGAGACCAGATTGCCAGTGCGGACCCGGACTGTAGGTCGCCGATACAGTAGACTAACCATGCTCAAATAATGGTCCCCCAATTCATACTTTTCCAGCACAGCTGCCAGGTAAGGCCATTCCAAAGAGTCGAAGGCTTTTTCTAGATCTAATACCAGGCACCCTGAACGTGGCCAACTGTGCGCTGCATATTGTTGAACTCTAAAGAGCCTCCGTATATTGAGTGAGGTGCATCGCGCGGGGACAAAGCCATTCTGATCGGGGTGCACCAATGTATTCACTAATGGCGAAAGGCGCCTGGCCAATAATGATGCAAATATCTTATAGTCCGTATTAAGGAGAGCAAGCGGCCGATAAGAGCCCAACAGCTCCGGGTTTTTATCAGGCTTGAGGAGGGATACCAGCAGGGCTTCATTTTGTGTGGTGGAGAGGGCAGAATCATCTAGTGCCGTCTTGTACACCTTTAATAATTGCGGTACCAAGATGTGTGAATATGCCTTGTAAAATTCGGCCGGTAGACCATCCGGACCTGGCGATTTCCCATTAGACAAGGAGAAAACGCTATCTCAGATTTCCTCTGGGTTAAGGGAAACATTTAATTCATCTCTTTGAGTGCGGGTGAGCTTTGGCAAAGTTATATCTCCCAGATAATCCCGCAGCTCTGAAGATGTAACCCGCACACGCGAGCTATACAGGTCCCGGTAGTGCGTTACAAACGCACTGTGTATGCTCCGCTGGGTATACGCGATATCTCCAGTGGCTGGTTTCACTGACGCTATCAGTGTCGACGACTCGCTCTGGCGGATAAGCCATGTGAGCAGTCTGCCCGCTTTATCGCCCATGTGATGTGTTCTCGCCGAGTGTGCAGCGTAATTGAGGCAACGCAACCGTTCTAGCAGCTGCGTGTGTTCCTCCCTGTGTTGATCCAGCCGTTCCTGAGCGCCGTCTGTGGCAGTCTGTTCACTTGTGGCCAGTCTCCGTTCCAAACTAGTAAGGTCTTTTTCTAGTTGCCTGCTCATTCCCGCTTGCGTCCCCAAGCAGTGCCCCCTGGTCACTACCTTAAGGGCGTCCCATTCCACCAACGCTGAAGTGGCTGTTCCCTCATTATCTTCGAAGTATTGTGCTACAGCAGTGGCCAGCGAGTCACGAAATGGCGCATCAAGGAGAACGTCCGGTTGGAGACGCCATATCGGAATCGGCGGCAGTTCTACCTCCCATTGGAGCTCCAAGACATGTGGGTTATGATCAGAGTGTGTGCGTCCCATGTATAGCGAGTCTGAGACGCGTGGCAAGAGTCCGTCCGACACCATGAAGCGGTCTAAGCGTACATGCAGTCGGTGGGCCCCAGAGTAATAGGAGTATACCCTGTCTAGTGGATTCCTATGCCGCCACGCATCTGTGAAGTGCCACTGCGTGGCCCAATTTTGGGTTCGAGCCTGGAGGCGGAGGTTTGGCAGGCACTCTGTGTGCTTTCAACAACAAATTGTGGAGACGGCCTCCGCCGGAACCAGCGACCGGATCCAGTCTTCTGCATACATCACTGCAGTTCTCCCCTCCGCTCCCTCCGGCAGACCTATGACGCGTACATTGTTGCGGCGTGCCCTGCCTTCGGCATCCTCTGCTCTGTCTTCCAAGTATTAGGGGCAATTATTTGAACAAAGAAATCTAGTGCAAGCATATCAAGGAAGTCGTTTTTGGAACAAAAAGTGCCCCTTCCCTTCATATGCTTTATAACAGGAACATAAGGTCTTAAACTGTATATGCTTTTTTGCAAGAAGCCGGTGAAGAGTACAACAAGCTTCTGAGATGTGATCTGATCTTCGGTGGTTAAAAATCAGCCTCACGGCATGGTTCTGTATAAGCTGCAGCTTTCTCATGGTTCTGGGCGGGAATCGTAAGTAACAAACATTTCCTTAATCTAACTGTGAATTAATAGCTGCATTTGCTGTGAGATTACTACGGAATGTAGGCTAGATTTTCCTTAGCATCTTCAGTTGAAGAAATGAGGACCTAAGTGGAAGACTGTGTTTAGTTTTCAATGTTTCAGTATTTATATACTTACATTTTTCACTGTTCATTATTATTTATAACAAGAACCATGATTCCCTTTCCCTTGGTACTTCCGTTTTATAAGTAATGTATGGGTTTTGTGTTCCTCTGCGCACATGGCTGTGCTAGCTATTAAATCACACTGTCAAATCTTAATTGTGAATAGATGCTTTTTTTGGGGTGAGGGGGTTCCTGAAAATTTACAGTAGGAATATCCTGTTACCTGTTAAGCAATCTTAATAAACAAGGTTAACATACTGTCTTTTTTATTATGTGTAATGCTCTTGTAATCATCTCCCAGAAGTTCAAGGACTTGAATAGCTCAACAATCCAGGAAACAAAATTGTTACATTTAGCTAAGAGAAAAGAATTTTAACATTTTACTTTAAGAAGCAGATATTTTACAGTAAATCACAAGCTATATTTTAAATAAACATGAAATTTAGATTTCCACTACAGTACTCTTAAAAAAAAAAAGTGTCAATATAATATTTATCTGCAGTTTCCGATACAATATAATATAATTAATTAAGGATATTGAAGGATGATATGTTGTAACGGAAATGGCCAGTGAGAACACTCTGGTTCTTTGAAGTATTCATGCTTCCAAATCTAGTCCTGAAAGCTTCATTATCTTTGAGAGGTTGTTTTTTTAGAATGAGGAAGTTGTTATGAGGTGGGATTTTAATATATTTATTGGGAGTTTTATATAGTACTGTGTGTTGCTCTTTGGAACCTTGGAGCATTTACAGGAAAAACACATTGATTGGTGGCAGGGGAATCTAACTTCCAGTCAGGTGGTGTAAGTAACCTAGTCCGATATTCTTCGTCGTGTCCCTTGTTCCCAGACAATCTCAATTGAAAGCAAGCTTTTAACATTCAGTCTGCAGGAGTTTCCTGAACTTTGTGTCTCGGTACAGCTCTTCGGGTGAGCTCCATGACATTCCAGGTTCTCTGTCCTTGCACATCCAGAGATCTGCTGCCATGTTTCACTAGATTGAAGATTCATTGGTTAATTTGATGAGCATACATTGGACGGATATTGCTGGTGGGTCTGTAATGAGGTCTCATTTTCTGCAGGTATGCAGGACCTTTGCCCCAGCACACTTTGTGGATAGTGCACAAGACCTTGAATTTAATCCTGATACCTACAGTGAGCCAGAGCTGTAAGAGCAGGTTTGCTCTGGTCCTATTATCTGAGGGTAAGGGACATTCTGGCTGCTTTGTTGTTCTTAATCCTTTGGAGTGTGGCAATACTTTTGATAGAAGAGAGTATGTGGTGTTACAGTAGCTGAGGCGTGTCAGAATGAGGGCTCTGTGTAGCTAGAGTCTATGTTCAGTGTGGAGGAGTGGGAGAATTATCTGCAGAATGAAGAACTGCAAATTCAAACCCCTTGTCACAACATTGGTTTGGGAGGCAAGTGAGAGTGAATTCCTAGTGTTTGTGTATTACCTTGGATTGACTCCAACGCCACTTCTGGGTGGATCCTATAAACCCACTACAGTGTTGTCTGTCGATTAGCCTGAGTTACCTCAACTTAACCTCTGGGTGAAGATCTTCTACAGTATTGCCTATTGATTATCCTGGGTTGCTCCAACTCTTATGGGTGGACCTTATAGACCCAGTACTGTGGTGTCTGTAGATTTCCTAGGTTTCCCCAATTTCACCTCTGAGTGGATCCCGTAAACCTACTACTGTGGAGTGTGTGGCTCATCTTGGGTTGCCCCAAATCTTCTAGGTGGGCCCCATCGACTGATTATTGTGATGCCTGTGGATTATCCTTGACTGCCCCAGCTCCACTTTTGGATGGACCCTTTAGACCTTCTATTGCAATGCCTATTATTCTATCCTGGATTAATCCATCTCTGCTCGGGTTGGCTCTTAGGATGCACTATCTCTGCTCCTAATGTTACTCTCATGGACCCACTGCAGAGATGTCTGTGGTTTCCTTTGGCTCACAAGTGTTCTTGCTTGCCTAGTTTGTGCTGTTTCTGTTTTATCTCTATCCGTCTAACTCAAGAATGCCAGATCTACTGCACCACCACTTATCTAAAAACTATGTACATAATCTTGCTGGCCATGATTCTATTGTAGTGCCTATTGGTCTATCTTAGATCTGTTCCATCTCTGCTCACTAACCCTTGGGGTGGGCAGTCTCTGCTCCCGGTGTCACACTCATGAACCTACTACTGAGGTGTCTATGGTTTCCTTGGGATTCCAAGGGTTCTTGCTAGCCTAGTTTTGCTGTTTCTGATCTAACCTCACCCATCTAACTCAAGAACTACTACTTGTGGCAGTGGTTGTCTCTCTGTGCTCTGCCTGATCTACTGCACCACCACTTATCTCAAAAAGTATCCAAGTACTCTTCTTGGCCTTGCTTCTGTTGCACCACCATCTTGTCCCACCATCAATTAACCCAACAAGTCCTGGTAGCAGAGCCCTCACTACTGTAGACCTCCACCACTGCCTCCCTCACAACCCGTCAACCTCCTTTAGATATGCAACCAAGAAATAGCCAAGTGACCCTGGTAGCCCAACATGAGCTGCTCCAGATTCTACTTCATCCACCTAACTCAAGTAGTAATTCAAGTGATTCTGGCAACCAACTTTTTCTGTTGCCAGATTTTATTTCCACTATTACCTCACTCTGGAAGTATACAAGAGGTCCTGGTAGCTTAGTTTCTCCTTTGCCAGATCGTGCACCATTGCCAAACTCAAGAAGTATACAAGTGGTCGTCATAGATCATTTTTGCTGTAGCAGACTTTTTCCATCAACCCATAACCCACAAAATCTAGAAATTGCCTAGAAGCATAGCTTCTGGTGCTCCATATGTGTGCTTAAGCTTAAAAACCTTAAACCTCATGTATACTGTCCGCAAATCTAAGTTCCTGTCTTCAGACCCACCTACACATGTCTAAAAATGCCCTAAGGCATCATCAACCAGCCTTTCTCCCACCTATATTTCCTTTGCAGACCTGACTTACTTTGCTGCTACCCTACCAAGATTTCCCCATGGCTCTTGACCCTCTCTCTCGCGCCATCCTCCATCCTACCTTCCCCTCATTTTCTTTCACCCTTATACAGAGGACAGCCTGTCACCCACACTATTACTCAGTCTTTTATCTCGACATCTCCTACCACTCCCACCACAATTGTACAGACCCTTTCATCTATCCCCTCAGTGGTCCCTATGACCAGCAAATTCCTATCTAAAAAGCCACAATCTATACACGCCCCACACTTTTTCAAGCATGCCCTTTCCGCATCATTTGTCACATAAGACGTAGACTATTCTTCCTCTCCAATACCTGTCCACTTCCAAATGAACCTTCATCTACAATATGTCATTACCTTAAAGCTCAGTTCTGCATCACATTTACAAAACTTGCAACTCTCATTGAAGACATCCTGTATTCTCTCACAAGCTATCTAACTGCTGATCTTTACAACATCCTACCTTATGTTCTCTGGTCTAACCTGACCTTCCCATCCTATCCTTGACAAATTACCACCTCCTTGACCAACTAGATGTTCGACTCTGCTGCCATACTGGACAGAGAAACCGTTCCCATGACAATTGTCTGTTCAATCAGTGAACAGATGGCCACCCAAAAACCACATCACCACTCAACACTCAGCTGAACCCACCTTCATTACCTCTACTGCCCCGCTGGTAACAGACAGTGCCAATCTTACTCCCTCTGCAGCCATATCAGGGATTTACACTTACACCATCACTGACCTGACAAGCCTGAGAAATCCCTGCAAACCCAAAAACAATCAGTTGTCTTTCACGGTTCATTACATCAGCCATACATACATATGTACATCAGCTTACACTCTAGATAGAGCAGCCAAATGAGAAACGACCATAATACCTGATTGACTCCAGGAAACAAGAGACTTGAAAACAATGCAGCATGTTCCACTGAACGACTCCAGCTTCACCAACCAGCGGTATTGCTGAAACCAACCAATTCACACGGTATGGCACAAACCTCGGATTACCCCAAAACCACTTGTCCTGCACCCTGATCAATGTGAGATCTTTCAATCTTTATGCACTAACGAAGTCCAAACAGAAATTCACTGAAAAAAACAAAGGTTAAAGTGACGTGTTAGTTAGGTGAGAATATCAGTTAAAAAGTTACAGTCACCAGTTATAGTTAACTTGAGTAACTATGACTGGATTTGACCCAACAAACTAGATGCCAATACACCATTCCCAGGAAGTAGAAATTATCAAAAAAGCAGACTTAATACAACCCTTTGACTTCCTTGAGCAAAATAACTTCTTCTCTGGCAAATAGATTGGCCTCTGCCCTAAAAAAGGCACCAACTAGGTGTTGTTATCGATCTCCGGTTACTTCAAGGATATGGTAGATTTTAATAGCACAGATGCCTTCCTCCTTCTGGTCCTGTCATCAGCATATAACATTATTGGCTGGATGACATTGGAACCCAAGCCACTGTTCTTAATTGCATTAAAGCCAACCTTGCAGAAAGAGTCCAAATCGTCAAACTTCTTCCATACTGAACTTACCATTTACTAACCGGGTCGGTGATCACCAAGTCTCTGTGTTCGCACTCTTACTTTTTTAATGTATACCTGTCCCCAAGCTCAAGCGTTACCAGCACTTTCAAGTGTACTACAACTATTTTGAAGACACCAAGATCATCCTAACTTTGGAAGAACCGTCAGAGTGGACATGTCTGGACATAGGCAGTGCTTGCGGCAGTAGACACTTGGGTGCTACAGAATCACCTGAAGCTGTACTCCTCCAAAACAGATTCTCATTTTCAGAGCAAGGCATACGTACAGTCTCACCATCATCTGACTTAAGGAAATCAGGCTACCTCCAGACACTTGTACATAAATGAAAAATGTTGGACTCTGACCTCCAACTGACCACCATAAAAACGTTAAGTATTCACATGCTAGATTGCGTCTATTTTAACTCTCTACGCAACACTTGTGCTTAAAGTCAGTGATGTCACCGAACCATCTTTAGAGCATGTTTCTAACCCACATGCACCTCATCCAACACCTCCCACACAGACCAATCTACAACGAGCATCCTTTTCAACCACACGCGCCGAAAATGTACCCAGAGCACTCTACATCCACATCAGGAGTATGTAGTGCTATATAAATATTCAAAGACGAAGCAATGCAAATGTCATGTGTGCAGATCTGATCAAGTCATGTTGAACTTGATCAGAAAAAGGTCAGCTACCAACAATACAAAGAAAAAAACTGATGAAATATTTGATATGTGAATCCATGAGAATACCAGGACTGGACGAGCTGCTCACACCTGACATGGGACTCCTATGGCTCTCTGATATCTTGGATATGAAAATAATCTGAAGAAATGGCGTTTTTCTACTGCGTGCTACTCTTACTCGTAACTTCAGTGAAGTGACGACAGTGTATGGAACTTTCTTTTCTTGCAGTAACATTGAAAATATTTTTTTTGTTGCTGGTGGGAGAGTTTTCCAGTAATCTGTATTGCACACCACAATAAGTGGCCTCTAGGTGCTGGGTAATTACCCAACCCAGTGGCGTTGATTTTTATGAACTCTATTAAAATGCTGAGTTGACCTTGCTGTAAGTTTTTTTTTAACCAAAGTAGTTTGGTAAATGTTAAGAATCACAAAGTCAGATACCAAGCAAACAGTAGTGGGTTTCTGCTTCAGTCTTACCCAAATGTATGTGTCTTGGTTTTTATATCAAATCAAAAAGCATTTCTTTTACATAAACAACTCCCCAAAATCCCTTTCCCACCCCAATCAGTGGGCTCACTCTGCGCACAGTTTGCATCTTCTACAGTTTACTTTCCCTGGCCCATCCTGGCATGTGTGTTGCTCATGTGGCTACCCTCATTGCCTTCCCTCTGCCCTCCGTAGCATATGAAACATTGTACAAAGAGCGCCTCATCGTTTTGTTTCCCCTTCTGCGTTCAGAATAATTTAAGATCTCGCAGTAGTGGTGGGTACGATAATGAATGAGGGCCTTTTGTTAAATATTTCACCGAAGGGTACCATAGTGCTCCAAAGCCTTTGGTGCTTTCAACCATGTCACAGGCTTTTCCATCGCCATAATATTCCAGAGGCGTGAGCGCAGTGGGCGACATCCAGGGGTCCTTCTTTATTCCAAAATGCCACAAAGTAGCTTTCGCGACTCCAAAACAGTTCCATGTTAACAATTTGTCTCCCTTGGTCTGACATTGCAAGTCCTGTGTCGCCACTCCGAGGAATTTAAACGACCGTTTTTGTAGGAGAGCCTGACCCAGAACAGTACAAAGTCCAGACAGGAACTCCCCACGAAAGGGTTGTATTTTAGGACAGTCCCACCAGATATGTGTCACATCCTCCACTGCCCCACACTCTCTTCAATACAACAGGCTAAGCATATATCTGTTTAGCTTGGCTGGGTGCAGATACCAATCGAACAGAAGTTTATAGTGTGCCTCTCTTCATATGACAGTGTGTGTTGTTTTGGTTAGGTTTCTCCAGACGTGTGTCCATTGTGCCTCTGTGAGTCCTCTTCCTCAAAGGGATCTATATTCATGTGGGTGGCTGTTATCTAGTGTCACGTCCATGAGTAATTGGTACAGTGAGAAAATGGCCTCCTTTGTTCCAGTAGCATGTTAGATGAATTTCTCTATTGGGATAAGTTCTCTTGTTTTCGCTGCCTAATTGACGGTTGTTGAACCCAGTGTCATATTTCTGTATAGTGTAGCCACTCTCTCTCTTGTCTATTTGGAATTCCCTTTTGTAATCATTAATTTATTTGATTACCTCTTAATAAAACATATCGCTCACAGTGCGACAATCACCCTCTCAACAGGTATCGAAGGATCCTTTCACAAGTGCTGGAGGGAAGAAGCGATTAAAGTGAATTACGGTGTGTAGTAAGGGGTTTAGAGCCTGATTTAAATTTCGGCAGATGGGTTACTCCATCACAAAGGTGATGGATATTCTGTCCGTCGAAATATAAATCCCATAATATCTTATGGAATTTATATTTCAGCGGACGGGATATTTAACCCATCTGCCGAAATCAAAATTTGGCCCTAAGTCGCAATAACCAGATTACCAAAGTTGCATTTGTTAGTACTAAGGTAGACATCGGGTGGCCTATCCTGTCTGAACTCCCACATTAGGACCCAGAAGGATCGGCCCACTATTGCTCTGTCCCTGTGCACCCATATTTTCTCTGATTCACAAGCTCATCAATAGGCTATTACCCGCAATTTAGTGACTCTGTAGTAGGTGCTCATCTCTGGCATTGCCAATCCACCCCTCTCTCTAGATCTACACAGTGCCTTATATGCTATCCTTGTTCTCACCCCCCCATAATATATTTCAAGGTTATACTCTTTTAATCAAACTAAACAATTCCACCTCACCAGTAGTATCAGTCCCACAAGGAGTTCTCCTTTTCTTCAGAAAAAAACGTACATTACTTCTTCTCAAGAAATACCTGAACCCGCCCTCCTAAAATAATTGACTTGCCTTAATGCACCCCCAAACCATCAAAGACCCTGAACATCACCACCTCTGAAAATAACTGTGCATTAATTCCTTCAACTTCTGAAACAACCTACCCTTGCTACGTCCAAACTATATTGTCCATCTATTCCAACATCTATTGTACATTTTTACCCTGTATGTGTAATCCTTGTAAATGTTGCTGTGCAAACTCTGTAAAGCGCTCTGATACTCTTGGGTCGAGTTCGATAAAGTAATCTGGGGAGTACATTAATTTTGATAGCATAAATTCTGCCCAGCCATGATACTGGTAAGTTTGGACATCTTTGAAGATACCTCCGGATCTCTGTTAGCAGGGGTACCAGATTGGTTTTATATAAAACATGTATATTCAGTGTTATCTGTACCGCTAGGTAAATGATGCTTTTCGAGGGCCATCGAAAGTTGGTAATCTCCTTGATTTCATCTACTTCCCTCTCTGAAAGGGTCAAATTCAAAATCTCTGATTTGGATTTAGATTTTGAACCCAATACTTTCTTTAAAAAAAATCCAGATGGGCCTGCAGCCTGGGGTGGGACTTGGCAGGCTCTGCCAGTGTCAAGAGCACATTGTCCACAAAGAGGATGATTTTGTGCTACATGCCTTTCCTCTCTTATGTGGTTTGAAATTGGTTCAATACTTAGGCAAAAAGGAATGGGGGTTACCGGCAGCCCTAATGGGTGCCTCTCCCCAGTTCAAACCGCTTTAAAGTTCCCTCTTTGAGCACAATCGTCAATGTTGGCTCCTGATACTCCATCATGGCCAATGCCGCAGGTTTGGGCTTACTACTCCCCTTTAGAGTGCCTGTGCCAGGAGGTGCCTGTCCAACCAGTAGAATGCTTTTTCTGCCTCTAGCACGACTAAAATCACAGGCATTGCTTTGTATTTGATTGATTTCTCGACCAGGTGTATTACCCTTCTGATATTATTGTGAGTCTGGCAGTGTTTTATAAATCCCGAATGGTCGGGGTGTATGAGACATTTTCCAGTCACTGTGACAGTATCTTTGTAAAGATTTTCCCATCTACATTTTGAAGCGCTATGGGTCTATATGATGACCATTTCACTGTGTCCTTTCCCTGCTTGTGTATTATAGATACAATGGCTTCAGCCATCGAGGGAGTCACCCCTCCAGTTGAAGGGAATAAATTATATACCCATGATAAACTTGGTGACTGTATTCCTGCAAAGGCTTTATAGAATTCCCTCATGTAGCCATCAGGACTCGATGCTTTATTAATTTTCAAGGTTTTGATGAGCCCTTTAATTTTGTCCCCTGATATGGGAGACTCTTGGTCAGGTGATGATGATGATTAATTTATAAAGTGCGCAAATACCCAGGGGTGCCCTGGCGCTCAGGGAGGAAGTAACAGACTTGGCATAAGAGTAGCAATTACAAGGAGAAGAGATGGGTCTTCAAGAATTTGAAAAAATTAGTTTGAAGACCTACGAGAACTGGTGGGTTTGTAGAAAACAAAAAGTGTGACCATATACGTTTTGGATTGTGAATGGAACTGTGATTTATGACATATACAAAGTACTTTAAAGATAACAGGTTTTGAAATATGGAACCAGTGTAGAGATAGAGCAGTGGCATGGCTTTTGAGTGTTTAGGAATATTAAGAATCAGGCGTGCAGCAGCATTTTGTATGAGTTGAAGTTTGTGAATTAAAGAAGCAAGAATACCAATGCATAAAGAGTTACAGTAGTCCATCCTACTTCATATTACAGACTGGACTAAGATTTTCCTGGGATCAGGAGGAAGGATAGTAGTTATTTTCCTTAATATATTAATCGTGAAATACCAGGATGAGGTAAGTTTGGAGATGTGAGCTTGGAAAGAAGGCTGGAATCAAAAGTCACTTCCAGATTACCAGCTGATTTGGCTGGAGTGGGATGGGTGCTAAAGGAGCTGTGCCACGAGCAAGAAGACCAGCGCTCATGTTTACCAAACACCATTACTTCTGTTGTGTCCCTATTTAGACAAAGGGGTTTAGTTCTTATCCAGGTGGCTGAAGCAAGCAGACAGGATTCACATTGCGTCAGTACATCAGATATGGACCCTTTAATCTTAAAAATACTTTGGGTGTCGTCTGCATAGATGAAAATGACAGTCCAAATGATGTGACAAGGTTCCCAAGGGAGGCAATGTAAAGGTTAAAAAGATTGGGGCTTAGCGATAATTCCTGAGGAGCACAACAGATACCAGGTTTGAAGTCAGAGCATGAAGCAGCCAGAGAAACAGCTTGTGCTTATCTGATCAGAAATGAATCAAACCAATGCAGCACTGTTCCTGCTATGCCCATTTCCCTAATCCTGGCTAGCAAAATATCATGTGAGACCACGTCGAAAGCGGCAGAGAGATCAAGAAGAATGAGCATGAACTGAGGCTCTCATCCAGTGTAAGCCTGATGTTGTATGTGACTGCGATCAACACAGTCTCGGTGCTTAGACTAGGTCGAAAGATGGATTGATATGAATTGAACATGGGAGTGAGATTCTAGAAAGCTAATGAGTTGTTGATTGGTACATCTCTCTGTTATCTTAGCGTGGAATGCCAGTAAAGAGATTGGTCGGTAGTTAAATGGCTGTAGAGGATCCAGCATGGGCTCTTCAGGAGAGGAATTATTATTGCCTTCTTCCAAAAAGCTGGATATTGACCAGATGCCAGAGTATGTAGAATGTAGAGCAGATCACATTAATTTCTGATTGAACGGAAGCATAAAACGTTTTTATCACTTTCAAGCGGATTATATCTGAGAGAGAGCCTGATGATATTATAGTGCGGTCACTCTTAATATCATTCAAAGTTATCTTTTCAAGGGAGATTCATTTTGGTATGGTGGTATAGTCGGACAGAGGCATAGATGGGAGCTTGTAAGGAAGGAAGGTTTGCTTTGGAAAAATCAGAGAGGGTGTTACAAAATCTCGGTGGAAAGGAGTTTATGGTAGCAAGGGTCTCCGGATATGCAAGGGATCTAAAAATTGAAAAACTCTCCCTAGAGGAGTTAGCTGAGTTGTGATATTAATGTAACCAACATTATGTGACAAGTGCTTTGTAGTTTCGTAATTCTAAAGACGCTCCCATTTTTACAGTGCCTTTTTGCTGTGCTTAGGTCATCATTGTACCATGGAAACAAAGGCCTGCATCTATGAGAACATATTAGTTTAAGAGGGGCAGTAAGATCAAGGGCATTCTTAATCCAAAGATTAAATTGGTCTGTCATTGTTGCCGCGTTACCTAAAAGGGGTAATCTGGTTAATTCAAGGCAATGTGTGAACTGTGTTGCATTGAGTTTGGTCATGTTACAAGGAGAAGTATGTACTTGGGAGCAGGGAAATCTTTTTCTCATGGGAGGTTCAATGTAGATGCTTGTCCAGGTTTGACCCCCTATGATTTGTCAGGTGCTTATGTATTGCTCTTGTAGTTTCTCTGGGGGATGTTCTGCTGTGTACAGTTTGGAGTAATAATCATAAAAGGCATTGTTTCCCCTCCTCTCTGGTGATTTTTTTCACCATTAGCTAAGAATGTCTGTTTCACAAATACCCATTCTTGTTTGATTTTGAGTAGTCGAGCCAAGCGAGGCCCCACCTAATTTACCTGTGCATACTACAGATGTTATAGCGTCAGTATTGATAGCTCTGCTTTATTCCTATCTAATGTGTGTATTTGACCCTTAATTAATGGTGGGACGATGGGGACGTCCTATAATTTATTTCTGCCAGTTTTAGGTTTTCCTATAGCTTCCCTCTGTTGGTGTCTCAGTTTTTTAAAAATGTGATCCACTTTACTAACACAGGCACCCTTTAGGGCTGCCTTAAAGGCATCCCAAAGGCTTGCCAGCAAGACATTTTCCATGCCATTATTGTCAAAATAGTCTTTAGTTTGTGAGCATAGTTCCCCTCGCAACACTGGGCCTTTCAAGAGGGAGGAATGGAAAGTCCATCTTCCACCTCTCCTAGATTTTAAAATTGGATTGGGGCCATAGATAGTTGCAATTGTTATCTTTTTTCCCCTCCAGCAATCCCTTGACTATTATATATCTATGCTCTTTGTCCTTCTTGATATCAAGCTTGATAAAGGGCAAGTGTCCTTGCAGAAAAAGGTCCACCTCAATATGTCTTTAATGGCTCAACGAGTAGAAGGCTTGGGGATGTTGCTTGTGTTTGAAACATGTCTCCTCTAGTTCGTTTATGTGTGTCTTATGAATAGCTACCACATCATGTCTTTCATCTCGTATTTAGTGGCACATCTTTGTGCATTTATTTACTGGGGTTTAGTCTCTTTACGTTTAAGGATAATGCTTTAACCATTCTGGCATTTGAATGTGGCTAAATTCACTTTCGTCTCCTCTCTTCCCAGAGTTTCTGAGTGAGGTATAGATCTGGATGGCATTTCTTGTGCTGATGTATCATATATTGTTATGCTTCAAGTTATCAGCAATTGGTCAAAAATGTTTTTGTCTGGCTAGCATAGCAGGGAGAGTGACTTGGAAGAGGGAGCACTCAAAGTCCTAGTGACTCACCTGGTCTTTCTCTCTAGATGCTTTTAGGATTTCTCCTTAATTTGATATTCATGGAATTTAGCCAATGTATCACATGGTTTGCTCATTTCACCAATACGTTGCTGCCCCACTTTGTGCACTATGTCCAGCTTGATTTGGTCAGGTGCTTTAATGGGAGTGTAGAGAAAAGTCCTCTTGTGAATGTTTCTGGGTCTGGTCCTTCTGCCACCTCTCGCAAGCCTTGTGTTCTGATATTGTCTGTATGGGCTCTCCTTTCAAGGTCTTCTAGTTTCCTAATGATGGTTTAATTTTACATGGAGAGTGGCATAACTGTCCTCAAGCATCATATACTTTTTCTTTAGTGACTCTACTTGCCCCTTGGTTCAACCACTCTGGATCCACCTGAGTGTATATCAGTCCTTAGTGTTGTAATTTTTCATGTGACAGTCATTGTTTCTTCCCAACTATCTCTTATATCTCAGCGATCTCTGCTCTGTCGTTACTAGTTATCTGTAGTTTGGCGTCACAACTCAATGACGCAATTGTGCAGTAGGCTCAATCCTTCACATGCGGTTAGGTAGATAGGAAAAGATTGTGGTCTCTCGTTTGGGAGCAACCCGCTGCCCCTCCATGGATTTCTTCTAGGTCTGGGGGTATAGTCAGTCCGTCCCTGCCCAGTTACTGACCCCCATAGCGACATCTCTGTCGATGTGTCCAAGGACTGTCAAGTGCTGGGGAGGTCTGCCCTCATCCCTTTTATTTCTTCTGAGCCCATTGGCCCTTGCTCCTGTGTGCTGCTTTGGCAGGGTTGGTTTGAAAGTCTCGCTGCCTGAAGAAGCGACTCCGGCCATGCCTTACTGTCTCTGAACAAGCTACTGGTCAAAGATGTAGCAGTGAAGCTGGGGGCCCATCAGTTGTTAAGGGGCTAGTCTTCCCTGTCTCTCCTCTCCGGAATCTCCACAGACCCTCTCTCGGGTGTTATCAGTCGGCCTCTTTCTTTTGGGTTCCCCTGGGCCCATGCTTGTGGTTTGCTTCCTCGGCGGGTGCCATCTTGGGACTGCATGGCCTGGAGGAGCAGGTCTCAAGATCGTCTTTTGCAGCCTTCACCCTCTCAAAGTTGAGTACCCTGCTGCTCCTGGGTTTCTCATATTCCCCCCTCGGCATTTCTGAAGGGTCCATGGCATTCTTTCCAGCTCTACCCTGTCCTCCCGCACGGCCTGTCCTCAGAACATTTGTAGAGTACGACCATCTTGGTCTGCGTCTTGTGACTCCTATAATCATTGCTGTGACTTTAACCTGTGTCATGCAGTATGCACATTAACCGAATAGTGATTTCACCATCTTTCAATATGGGGGCACTGAACATTTACATAGCAGCCAAGTGCTCCCATTTCATGTGTGACACTTCACATCAGTAATGATTTTGCAGCCAAAAGCACTTTGAATTCTGTGATTTATATTGTTACTGTTTCCATTAGGTCTACCAAGAGACTCCATTTTGCCTTTGACACAATGCTTTATTAATATTATTTCTGGAACTTATCATATTCCTTCATATCCAGTTAACCAACAGTACCTAAATTCCAGATTACATTGGTTTGTGCTATGAAAGCACGGGATTAGAACATTGTGTCCCTGGTGAGATAGTGTCATCTACTGCCATACTTAAAAAGAGAAAAGCAAACCTATACGTCTCCGAATGCACACAGTGTTATTGGCTTAGCATTCTTGGACTGGTGCAGTGTGTGCTATTTACATAGACCCATCTGTAACACTGTTTATAATAACAAAGTGAAACTACAAGTCCCAGAATACAAATGTTGTTGACCTAAATTCCAGGAATGGAGTATTGTGTCAAAGTGACATGCAGTAGTCCGCTAACCCTGTTTATGATGGGGGAGAAAAACCACATGTCCCAGAATGCTAAGTGGTGTTTGTTAAGAAGTTCGGACTACATGAAAGTGCCACACAGGACATTGCCCCTCGTGGCAGTTCTGCATATAAGGCACTCCATCGATGGACATAACTCAGGGTGAAGGGCCCGCTGCGGCGGAATGGTTATTGGTCCGGAGGGGGCTGGAGGGCCTCAGCACTCACCCAGCTTGTTAACTTCCTCTCACACTGGCAGCAGAGCCCTCCCCGATCCGCTGGCTCATTGCAGTGACACTCATACAAATCTTTAATTGTTTAGTTTAAGAATTGTGTTTTGACCGCAAGGGGATTTTGGCTGGAGCTCAAGAAGTGATAATGATATTTCGCTGCCAAAACCGTCTGCTTGGCTCTCGGTATGTTAATGCGCACTTTCCAGAAGCGCCAATTAACTGCCTCAGCACTCGCGCCCGAGCGCGAGACACACAGAGAGATTTTGTCTTTTTGTGAAAGGAAAAAAAAGGAAAAATAATGAAACAGTTCGAGGAGTCAGTAGGGCTTAGTGTTTAACCCCTTCCGACGCAGTCGGTCAGAGCTCAGCAAGAAGCCGAAACCCCCTTTCCCGTCAGACCCCAGCTGGCCCTCGGCGTCTGCGAAGGCTGGCTTCAGCGAAAGCGCTACGTTTGTTCAACCGCTGAAGGTGCCTGAAGGCCAAATGATATCCACAGCCAACACCTCACACGTTCTACTGGTAAATACTGACTATCACAGAAGTGAGCTCCTCCTGATATCCCCCACTTGGCGTGAGTGGGACGAAGGGGGAAAGTGGTGAGCAGTGAATCATCACTGCAAGTCTTCAAAATCCAATCGAGTAGTTTAGTTTTACTTTGGTTCTTCTCCCACAGCAGAGGCTTGGTCACCATGATGCCCGGATATCCCAGTGCACTAGTACCGTGGCAGTTCATGCACCACAGCAGAGGCTTGGTCACCATGATGCCCGGATATCCCAGTGCACTAGTACCGTGGCAGTTCATGCACCACAGCAGAGGCTTGGTCACCATGATGCCCGGATATCCCAGTGCACTAGTACCGTGGCAGTTCATGCACCACAGCAGAGGCTTGGTCACCATGATGCCCGGATATCCCAGTGCACTAGTACCGTGGCAGTTCATGCACCACAGCAGAGGCTTGGTCACCATGATGCCCGGATATCCCAGTGCACTAGTACCGTGGCAGTTCATGCACCACAGCAGAGGCTTGGTCACCATGATGCCCGGATATCCCAGTGCACTAGTACCGTGGCAGTTCATGCACCACAGCAGAGGCTTGGTCACCATGATGCCCGGATATCCCAGTGCACTAGTACCGTGGCAGTTCATGCACCACAGCAGAGGCTTGGTCACCATGATGCCCGGATATCCCAGTGCACTAGTACCGTGGCAGTTCATGCACCACAGCAGAGGCTTGGTCACCATGATGCCCGGATATCCCAGTGCACTAGTACCGTGGCAGTTCATGCACCACAGCAGAGGCTTGGTCACCATGATGCCCGGATATCCCAGTGCACTAGTACCGTGGCAGTTCATGCACCACAGCAGAGGCTTGGTCACCATGATGCCCGGATATACCAGTGCGCTAGTACCGTGGCAGTTCATGCACCACAGCAGGGGCTTGGTCACCATGATGCCCGGATGGACCAGGGCACTAGTATGGTAGCAGTTCATGCACCACAGCAGGGGCTTGTGGTACCATGATGCCCGGATGTACCAGTGCGATAGTATTGTAGCAGTTCATGGACCGCAGCAGAGGCTTGCTCACCATGATGCCCGGATATCCCAGTGCACTAGTATTGTAGCTGTTCATGCACAGCAGCAGGGGCTTGGTCACTGTGATGCCCGGATATACCAGTGCACTAGTATTGTAGCAGTTCATGCACCACAGCAGAGGCTTGGTCACCGTGATGCCCGGATATACCAGTGCATTAGTATTGTAGCAGTTCATGCACCGCAGCAGGGGCTTGGTCACCGTGATGCCTGGATATACAAGTGCACTAGTATTGTAGCAGTTCATGCACCGCAGCAGGGGTTTGGTCACCGCGATGCCTGATGGACAAGTGCACTAGTATTGTAGCAGTTCATGCACCGCAGCAGGGGCTTGGTCATCATGATGCCCGGATGGACCAGTGCACTAGTATGGTAGCAGTTCATCCACCGCAGCAGGAGCTTACTCACCATGATGCCCGGATATACCAGTGCGCTAGTATTGTAGCAGTTGATGCACCGCAGCAAAGGCTTGGTCACCGTGATGCCCGGATGTACCAGTGCGCTAGTATTGTAGCAGTTCATGCACCATAGCAGGGGCTTGGTCACCGTGATGCCCAGATATACCAGTGCGCTAGTATTGTAGCAGTTGATGCACCGCAGTAAAGGCTTGGTCACCGTGATGCCCGGATGTACCAGTGCGCTAGTATTGTAGCAGTTCATGCACCACAGCAGGGGCTTGGTCACCGTGATGCCCGGATGTACCAGTGCGCTAGTATTGTAGCAGTTCATGCACCACAGCAGGGGCTTGGTCACCGTGATGCCCGGATGTACCAGTGCGCTAGTATTGTAGCAGTTCATGCACCACAGCAGGGGCTTGTGGTACCATGATGCCGGGATATACCAGTGCACTAGTATTGTAGCAGTTCATGCACCACAGCAGGGGCTTGTGGTACCATGATGCCCGGATGTACCAGTGCGCTAGTATTGCAGCAGTTCATGCACCACAGCAGGGGCTTGGTCACCGTGATGCCCGGATGTACCAGTGTGCTAGTATTGTAGCAGTTCAGGCACCACAGCAGGGGCTTGGTCACTGTGATGCCCGGATGTACCAGTGTGCTAGTATTGTAGCAGTTCATGCACCGCAGCAGAGGCTTGCTCACCATGATGCCCGGATATACCAGTGCGCTAGTATTGTATCAGTTGATGCACTGCAGCAAAGGCTTGGTCACCGTGATGCCCGGATGTACCAGTGCGCTAGTATTGTAGCAGTTCATGCACCACAGCAGGGGCTTGTGGTACCATGATGCCGGGATATACCAGTGCACTAGTATTGTAGCAGTTCATGCACCACAGCAGGGGCTTGTGGTACCATGATGCCCGGATGTACCAGTGCGCTAGTATTGTAGCAGTTCATGCACCACAGCAGGGGCTTGGTCACTGTGATGCCCGGTTGTACCAGTGTGCTAGTATTGTAGCAGTTCATGCACCACAGCAGGGACTTGGTCACTGTGATGCCCAGATGTACCAGTGTGCTAGTATTGTAGCAGTTCATGCACTGCAGCAGAGGCTTGCTCACCATGATGCCCAGATATACCAGTGCGCTAGTATTGTAGCAGTTGATGCACCGCAGTAAAGGCTTGGTCACCGTGATGCCCGGATGTACCAGTGCGCTAGTATTGTAGCAGTTCATGCACCACAGCAGGGGCTTGTGGTACCATGATGCCGGGATATATCAGTGCACTAGTATTGTAGCAGTTCATGCACCACAGCAGGGGCTTGTGGTACCATGATGCCCGGATGTACCAGTGCGCTAGTATTGTAGCAGTTGATGCACCGCAGCAAAGGCTTGGTCACCATGATGCCCGGATGTACCAGTGCGCTAATATTGTAGCAGCTCATGCACCACAGCAGGGGCTTGGTCACCGTGATGCCCGGATGTACCAGTGCGCTAGTATTGTAGCAGTTCATGCACCGCAGCAGGGGCTTGGTCACCATGACGCCCGGATGTACCAGTGCGGTAGTATTGTAGCAGTTCATGCACCACAGCAGGGGCTTGGTCACCATGACGCCCGGATGTACCAGTGCGCTAGTATTGTAGCAGTTCATGCACCGCAGCAGGGGCTTGGTCACCATGACGCCCGGATGTACCAGTGCGCTAGTATTGTAGCAGTTCATGCACCGCAGCAGGGGCTTAGTCACCATGACGCCCGGATGTACCAGTGCACTAGTATTGTAGCAGTCCATGCACCGCAGCTGGGGCTTGGTCACCATGACGCCCGGATGTACCAGTGCGCTAGTATTGTAGCAGTTCATGCACCGCAGCAGGGGCTTGGTCACCATGACGCCCGGATGTACCAGTGCGGTAGTATTGTAGCAGTTCATGCACCACAGCAGGGGCTTGGTCACCATGACGCCCGGATGTACCAGTGCGCTAGTATTGTAGCAGTTCATGCACCGCAGCAGGGGCTTGGTCACCATGACGCCCGGATGTACCAGTGCGCTAGTATTGTAGCAGTTCATGCACCACAGCAGGGGCTTGGTCACCATGACGCCCGGATGTACCAGTGCACTAGTATTGTAGCAGTCCATGCACCGCAGCTGGGGCTTGGTCACCATGACGCCCGGATGTACCAGTGCGCTAGTATTGTAGCAGTTCATGCACAACAGCAGGGGCTTGGTCACCATGACGCCCGGATGTACCAGTGCACTAGTATTGTAGCAGTTCATGCACCACAGCAGGGGCTTGGTCACCATGAGGCCCGGATGTACCAGTGCACTAGTATTGTAGCAGTCCATGCACCACAGCAGGGGCTTGGTCACCATGATGCCTTTCAAGTCTGGTCTGTATCTGAACAAATGAACATAAAAGCCTTTTTAAGAATGTCCAGAAATTCTCCTATGAATATGGAGGATATAGGTAATAGCTCTTCAATATGGAGGGTATCTAGGACTGGGATTCCTGTCTGTTCAGCCCCTGACCTCCTATGAGACTTAAGTGCTGCATTCCCACATTCTTCGACCAAAACACAACTGCTTCGTTGTGCTAAACTTTAAAAAAGGATTTAAGCAAATCTTAAGGCTCCTAAAACGGCAGTGGAAGGGCAAATAATTTGTTACTCATTTTATCATAGAATATACACCGATAGCTTTACTATAAGATAAGTGCATAATTTGGCCATATAAAGTATGGTAGTTTAAATACTGCCCCCGAATAACACTGAACGAGCGAACAGAGCCTGAAAGCTTGACCTCCTCCAGACGTGTTTGGAAGGTTTTTCCCTTTTAAACAAACCTGGAAAAATTGGGCATCCAGGGCATTTAACAGAGGTAACACTCAATTTCGCAAAAAAGCACAAAGTTCTAAAGAAACACTCATGCAAGCAAAACTGCCCACCCCCAAAGGCATAGGCTATTCATCCAGCACAGTTTTCCTGAAAATGCCTAAAAGCCATAAGTGATAGGGACACTTCAGGAAATGGAATCTCAAATGGCCTTTCTAGTTATGTTTGAACTTTAGTCATAATTCCTTTATTCTGCAAGATCGCCATAAAAGCACACAAAAAGATTACATCAATTAACATGGTTGACAAACGAATAAAATAAAAGACATGGCCCAATAAAAGCTTTACAATCTGAAAACAATAATTAAAATATTGACTCAACACAGTTCATTAAAACAGTACCCTGGTGAATGTCAATGTAACCAATAACACCAATGCTTACAAAGTGACAGAAAAACCATACCGCTTTTGAATACTTAAAGCAACTCTAATAACATTTACAACAGCAAAACATGCTTCAGGAATTGCTATTTGTTGTAGAAACAATAGAGCAAGGTGATTATGTCTGATCTTAGAAGCATGTAAGAAAGGGGCTAAAAACCACTTATGGGGATTATTATAAAGAATTTAAAGGAGCATAAAGTGACTAGTAATTTGGTGATGTGACTGGTCACAGAGACAAATAGGTAGCTGGTCGAACCAAGTACTCTGTGATGGAAAAGCAAACAAGACTTGCATCGTACTTAATCTAAAATGGGTAAGATAAAACCTGTACTGTGAATTTTGAATATGCATTAATAGGGTTCAATTTCCTTGGAGGTACAAAGAGTAGAGTGAGGAACAATAAACAGTCTGCATCGATTTTACCTTCTGTTTCTGTAATTCATCTTTATAACTAAAATACTTTATTTTCAGAGCCTCTTTGGAAACAGCTCTCAACAATTCGGGGGAGCCATAATACTCCAGGACACCCATCTCAGTAAAAGCGCGCTTCAAGTACAGAAACCATGGGATTTTGGCAGCCTGATCAAATGCTAACACATCAGTAAGCATTAACCTTGAAACTCGAGCATCAGGGGAAAGACACATTTTTTACCACAAAAACACAGTGGCCAAGCCTACTAGGTCCTCAAGATAATTCAAACGATTTCATGTATACAAATAGCATTCTCTATACTCCTAGTTACCTCGAGAAGGGTGTGAAAGAATCTGTTCCCAGCCCTCTGAATGGCCTATCAATTACATAGCGTCATTCTTCACTTCTTCAATTCACATATGTACATTTTTCTGTCATGTCTTATCCACAGAGTTTTCAGTCGTATGTTATAAATCTCATGGGAGGGGGTAGGGTGAAACCACATATTACCCAAATTTCACAATATTAGGGCATATCCAGCAGAGATACAGAGATTACATTTGTGTTATTGGTCCGCTCAGATTAGAGGGATTTATAGGTTGTCACAATTGAAAGGTTGCACCAATAATGTAAGGCTTAGAGATCGTACGACAAAACAGTGATTATGTCTCCAGTACCAGCCGTATAAAGTTCTATATTTGAAAATGTAATCATTTGCTCACCAAACATCAGATTTTCAGTTTTAAAAAATACACCAAATTCCCCATAACAAAGGGTGAATATTTCCATGTAAAAAAACAATATTTGTTCTGAAAAACAGAATCAATTTGTCATGTTCCTCAATAATTCACATGGATTACCTCTACATATGGATACATTCTGCCTCGCATGCACATGGATTTAGGCCCAGATCTCTGTACTGGGGTGAATGTACGACATTGTTCTGCATTCTGTCCATCAATTGGTGTTTTTGCATTTGTCACCCCGAGTGGGACGGGTATGCCCAGACGTGGGTCCCGTGCTCTCCATGCCACTGGAGTCAAGCTATCCTGGCTGATGAGGGCTGAAAGCCCGAAACTGGTCCTAGGATGCTTGTTTCCAGTCCAGGGAGGACCTGGCCTGGCAGTTCGGGCTGGACTGTTCCCATTGGGCGCAGGGTCAAGACTGATTTGCATATGGCTGGGTCCAAACTGGAATGGCATGGTGAGCAAATTAAGATGGATTTAGGCCCAGATCTCTGTACTGGGGTGAATGTACGACATTGTTCTGCATTCTGTCCATCAATTGTTGTTTTCGCATGCACATGTACCACCATCTCATGCCATGAATGCCCACAATATGCCACAAATTATCACTATTATGTCAGTGCCAGCACAATTCCAGAGATGGGCATCAACATGCCAAAACGGAAAGAGTATGCCATAAAGTACCACCATTACACCAGGCCAGCAATATCACAGTGGTAGATACCATTACATCATTGGTGCCAATGATATGTCAAGAGTTACTGCAATGATGTCATCACCAGCTGCACCCAGGGTGGGCACCAAACAGTGAGGAATTCCTACAATATGTAATAAATTGCCCCAGTTATATCAGAGCAAGCATTTTACCAAGGCTTAGCATCTTATCATGGATACCAAAAATATGCCAAGAGTTAACACCATTCTGCCAGGGTCAGTACGATACAAGAGATGGACACCAACTTACCAGGGATGCCCACAAAATGCCAAATTTGGGGATTTTGCCTAACAAGTGTAATGCAAAATTACTGAAATTACGCAAGAATATGCTGGCATAAGGGAATTTCACCCTGGCCTAAATTTATCTTTTCCCCTCTTTGCCTCCTATTGCTGGTTGTCTTTCTTCTCTCTTTTCTGTATTTCCTCAGTCTCTCTCTTTTTCACTTGTGTCCAAAATGGGGTACCCTTCACTAAAACAATATACAACAAAACCCATCTCTCCAATCATTCAAATTAAATCTTCCATAAGCACACTATACTCTACAGGTCCCTTGTTTGATTTTAAACTAAAGGGTCACTCCCCTGTCATGGGGATTCTAGAAGAAAAGGGGTGATCCAAAAACAAGTGATAAAAATAGGAAGTGCCTCACATAGCTAATCACCACAAGCCTGTCGAAAGGTGCTGCAGACTGTCTAATATCTCATCATCGGCACTTTCCTAATTGTGCAGGAAAAAATGCCTCTCCTTTAAGCTTATTTTTGGGGAAGGCTTAGAACATGTATTCAAATGCATTAGTACCTGCATAAAAAGAGGGTCTTTAAATTAATGAGAGTTCTGTCCTCACTCTCTGAGTCACAGATGACCCCCAAATCATGGTAAAAATGTGTCCAAAATACCCAGAACACCGTTTTAATTTGATGGGCCTTTGGCACATGGTTAAAAATACTTTGGGCCTGATTCCAAGTTTGGTGGGGTGGGAATGGACCACTTCGCCAGCGCCTAGCTCCCACACCACCATACGTGTCCACTGACGGCCTGTCACATTAGGAGTTTTCTCCTGGACTGGCGGGTGGTGCTTTGGCGGCCCCAGGCGTTGAACCTTAGAAAAGTACCGCAATGGAAACACCAAAGCAACTTCCTGCACACCATGGACTGTGAAGTCCATGCCGTGCAGGAACTGGGGGTGCATACATACAGGGAGGGGGAACAACATGTCCCCTCCTGCATGCATCCCCTGGCCCAGAGGCAACAGGGGGCCCTGTGGGGCCCCCTTAGTTTCCTCACCGCCACCCTTTTCATGGCGGGCTCACCGCCATGAAAAAGGTGGATGTGAGGAAAATCGTAATATGCTTGGTGGTGCTGCAGCGGCACCGCAAGCATATTACGGACTCACACTGCAGCAACACCCCCGAGGGATCATGGATCCCCGGCGGTTCCAACCACCAAACTCGTAATAACGCGGTCGGACTGCCGGTGCCCGCACCGCCACTATGGCTACGGCAGTCCATCGGACCGCCGTAGTGATAATCAGGCCCTTAGAAATGCTCAGCCCATAAAGTAACAAACGGTCGATATGCAGGGGCGTAGCTTGGTCAGTAGACTGGGGGGTGTGAGCATTCAGATTTTCCAATATGCACAATCACTCTGGCATATCATGTTAATTATTATATGAGAAGCATGAGGGGGGCTTAAGGGCCAATGGAAAGGGAAATGAGGGCAGATTGTGAGGGGTACTTAAAACACAGTATTTTCTAAAATACCCATGTTTTAAGACTTTCAGTACAAAAGAGTGTGTGTATGTTTTTGTCTGAGTGAGTATTTAAAAATCCCAGGTGATATCCAAGAGACACTTACCATACTCGACTGAAAGCTCCTCTGTTTTACGATTATAGATTTCGTTTAGATTGAGCAGTGATAGCGAGCAAACATAACTTTTTCCTGTCTAGTTAGTATGACTTGCTGGGTGTAAGTTTCATTAGGTTTTCTCTTTAATATTTTATTATTTGTATTAATAACAATAGGTAGAAGTGAGCGAAGGCTAAAATACCTTCTTGGTGTTTGCATGCAACACATCTTGATCGCAGGCGGTATTTCACAGTAGGGCAAATGAGAGAAGAATTTTACCAAAGAGGGCGAAATCCCCACTTTCCACAAAAAGCTGGCATAAAGCCATAGTATATTAAAGTAATTTAGAAGTTTTAAGAAGGCTGCCGTTGTTTGTTTAAAAATCCTGCATAATATTTATAACTTTAAACAAGCTAGGCTTGTTTGTTTAAAAGTTATAAATAACTTTTATTACCATTAAACACCATGGTTTCAAAGTTCTAAGCATTTTTATTTTTATAGCATTTTTGCGTCACCTCTCTCAAGAAATATTCCACCTGCCAGACGCACATATCTAAACGAAAGGCTCAATTTTTCCGGAAGGGCAAAAATAGCTAAAGTATGTACAAAGTGTGGCAGGCATTGTTCTTCCTCCCCCAGTAGTAATTGATATTGAATGTTGTCACCAACGATTACAGCGAATTTGAAGGAAACAGTAAGAAAGACACTGGCAGAATCTGCTGTAACCTCAAACTGGTTGTTCTAGAAGAGGATGAGGATCGGTAAAAGACAGCTTTATGTTGGCTACAGCACAGGCTATGGAGAAGTGGAACATGTACACTTGATTAACCTAGTTGAATGTCCACAGAGAGTTCTGACCAACTCTAGCGCTCACCATAGCTCACCAGAGACACCAGAGCAAACTCTCTGGTGATACATCTCACAAAACGGATATCTCAAAGCATGTCCAGAGCCTGGATCCAACTGCCTGACTGATGGAAAACACAGCGAGCCAAAGCACACACAGGAGCCATTAGGGACTATAGAGCTCCCAATGATGGTCAGGAAAGAGCACCTCTTAGTATATTACTATGTAGAACATGGGATCCCTGGAGTGGGCCCTTGAACAAGCATTATCTTGAAGCAGCCCAGCAATCAAGGTACTGCTTCCTCACTCGAGTGCTAGAGTATTCATTGAGTCGCATTGCCTTACATGGTGGACATGAAGGGCGCCCAACGCCTTACATGCGCATAAAGGCCTGTACTGTATCAGCATTTCATGCCTGCTTGAGGTCGGAGAAACGCATTGTTCTCACCTCATTGGTACCTGGGACCACTCCTCAGGTAGTTTCATGATTTGATGGAAGAGAGAAAAATAGGCGGAGATGTTCCAGAGTGAAACACAACTCCTTTATCAAGATTGATGCACCCAAATGTAGGAAGCCCTCCGCTCTGAAATGTTCCTTCTCTGTAAATTCACCAAAGATAATGGATGGCTAGAAACCCACATAAGAATTGAGACCCTCACTCCCAGTATTCAGAAGAGGCCTCATTACTCACCTACTAAATAGTCCCACCCATTCAACATGAGCTCTGGCCTCTTATCTTCAGTGACAACTAACAGCTCCATACCTTCAGGCATCCATTGATAGCAAGTTCCCTAATAGTTTATTGGGCTTATGCTATCGATATCTCCACTGCGCCTCGACCCTGAAATATGTTATCTTTATCTCTATGCTAAAAAATCTTTCCATTATGAACCACAATGTCTCTTCTTTATCATCTACGTTACTACATACATGAACATCCTTTATATCAGAGTATATGTCACACTGCTGGAAATCCTCTTTCATAATAATCTGAAGCTTCCATATCCAACTCTCTTATTTTTGGACACATCACACTTCAACTTGTGTTGCATGTGCAAAACACCTTTTATGTTGTGTAATGTGTTGTGATTTCCTATGAAACGTGCTGCTCCTGCCACCAAAATCTGATTGTAGCTTGCTATGACCTGACTTAAACATGCTATCTCAAGAGTTAAGTAAAATAAATAAATAACATTGTACATTCGTGGCCAGGTCAGTGCATGAAACTGCCCTAAAATCCAAAACAAAGATGTCAATAATTCGATTTATTTCTATCTTCTAATCTACAAATAGTGAAGAAAACACTCTGTAAAGTTTAAAAAAGAGTGCTGATTTTTTTTCACCAAATCTACTTCCTGAGAAAGACAATTCTATTCATTCACTGGTGAGTGGCATTACATCTTAAACAATTTCCCAATACTTCAGGTATTAAGTCCATTTTTAGAAACTCCTTAACAACTATCGAGCTAGTGCTTATAATTTTTCACCCTCTAACTACCCCTTTGGGATTGTTGGGTTTTGTGATTTGCTGATTACTTGTAAATGTGTTTCAAGTCATCATCTTCCTCCTCAGTGTTAAACCTTTACTTGCTCGCCACTCTTTGTGGCACTTACCTTAAGGTATGTTCCATGGAATGTTCAGATTGACAGTTGGTCCCTGAAGTGAGAGAGGCAGGATGCTATTGTTGAGGCTGACCTGTGAATAAAACCTTTTAACATTCAAAGCTAATAATTCTTCATTCCATCAGTGGGGATGATTGCACTGTGCAGGGCACAGTTCTGGTCATTGCCCCCCTGTTTCCTGTTCCCCTGCTCTAGTTCTGCTGCTGTGGAGTCCATCTTCATCATGCACAGTCAGATGACTTCAGGTATCTATGAGAGGGGCTACTGTCTTGGTGCCCCCAGTCTTTCTGGCCTCTCAGTGTTGCATTTATGACTGCTGCTTTCAATTCTTTCTCTACATTTGGTACTCCAGTTTCGTCAAGCCCTGTTCTAGTTCAGCGACAGGATCCTAATGTATATCAGAAGCCAGTACTTTTTGCCTCTTGATGCTGCTGTGACCCCATAATGCTACTGAGAGTTATACGTGTCCGCCATGAGTTCCATTTTTCCAATTTTCCAAACGAGCCCAATCATGCTTATAGCGCTGCTCTCACATACGGGACAGCTGTGACCCTATGTTTGTATCGTCTAATCGGACTCATTCTCATCAGCTTACTGAAGGGCACCCCCATGAGTGTGCAGTGCTGTCAACCAACAGAACTGCACACTCTGTGTTTATGATTGACCATGATTTTATCTTCCTACTGCCTTCTGGATATGAAAGCCAATTTATTACCTTCCGTTCCTTTATCCGGGAGCCTCTCTTGGTAGCAGAGTGGTTGCATTGAACCTTTTCCACTTAATCACAGTTCCTGCCCCACCCATATGACTTTTTTCCTCCACTTTGTGGCCAGTCCTAATTCTTTGAAAGTTACTGCACAGGAGTGCAATAACTTTAATAGAATTAGGACTGGACTGTTGTGATTTTCTCACTGAATATACTCTGGTGTTTACAGTCTGAACTACTTGGTGTACAAAACATCCTTATGTTGGAACTTTCACCTTATTCTTCTGTTAAGACTATTGATCCACAGTCGTGGGGGCAGCTACTATGTCCCAGCCTCCTCCTTTTTCGATTGATGCTGGAGAACCTACATGAGAAAAATGTTGCTGGCAGCCATTACAGGTCCTGAAGTTGAACAAAAAAATGACATAAGGGGGCTGGGTACCGGATACCCTGCCTCCCTAGCCCCCCTGGGGGGGGGTACCCAGAGGGACCGGGGCCAAAATTGAAAAAAAAAAAGGGAAATTGTTGCAGCGTACCAGTGGGATCAGAAACAAATGGCAGCTTTGGACTGCATTCTTCAGTTAATTCAATTAAAGGGAAGGGGGCGGCATGCAAGCCAGTTTCTGCCCAGGCCTAAATTACCTATTTAGGGGAGGGGAACGCGTGGCTACTCTCATCAAGCCGCTTTTAGCCTGGGGGACACCTTCCCCAGGGGCCCAAAGTATTTCTTGAAGGGAGGGAGGTCACATGGCCCCAACTCCCCGGGCCTTTAAAAGGTCCTGGGGACCCAATCTCCAAGGGCCATGGGTTTTAAAGAAGGGGGGACACGTGGGCCCCCCTGAGCCTCTAATGTCCACAGGGACCCCATCCCTCGGTGTGGAGCACACCCCCGGGACACAGTGGTTTCCCTGTCCGCACCTGCGTGGACACGCAAACATGTGTTTGCTCCCATCTGGCGGGAGCATTTTCAACTCTTCTGCCAAACAGGAGCAAACACAAAGTCTGCTACCAGCTTTAAAAATGCTCCTGCTAGCTTGGAGCAGACTTGTGTTCTGTTTCCCTGCCCGCACTGATGCAGGCAGGGAAATAGAACAAGATATAGCTCCTGCCTGGAGGGAGTAGCATAACTAGCTGCTCCCTCCTGCGCAGCCCCCCTCCCCTTTGAAAAACAACACACTGCCCCAGGGGATGAGTCCTCAGGGCCTATGAAGGCTGGGGGGGGGCACACGGCCCCCATACCTTTTTCATTGGTTTGGCCCCAGGGGATGGGATCCCTGGGTCATAATAACACTCCGGGAAAGGGGCTGCACGCCCCCTCCCCTTTTTATTCTGTTTGGCCCCAGGAGATTGGGTCCCTGAGGCCTAATAAGACTCTGGAAGGAGGTGCTGCATGCCCCCTTCCCCATAGATTTTGGGCCCCAGGGATGGGGTCTCTGGGGCCCAAAAGGCTTGGGGAGGGGGCTGCACAGCCCCTCCTATTATTTATACTATTTAGCCACTGGGATGTGGTCCCCGGGGACTATTAGACCCTGGAGGAGGGCTGCATGCCCTCCTCCCATGTTTAATTGTCTTTGACCCCAGGGGATGGGGTCCTTGGGGCCAATTAAGGGTTAGGGAGGAGGCTGCACGCCCCTCATCCCATTAATATATATGTTTTGATCCCCTGGGGCCCGGAGGCCAATCCTACACTGCGCACGCCAAAGGATGTGCGTGGTGTGGATTTGGCAGCTTGCTTGGGGTTTGGGTACAAGGTCTAACAGCAGGCCAAGCCCTGTGACCAACCCCCTGTTGCACTCGGCCAAAGGCTTTGCGCAGTGTGGGGTTGACTGGCTGCCTGTGCGGAGTTGGAATCAGGGCCTGGCTGCAACACAGTCCCTGCAACTAGCCCCACAGAACACACAAGCAATGGCCGTGCACGGCGTGAGGTTGGCTGCCTCTGGGTGGCTGCCTGCAAAGAGATACATGCGACAAAAGGCCGTGTGCAGTGCGAGGTTGGCAGCATGCGGGGTGTTGGCTGCCTTTGGGTGGGTATGCGACAGGGCGTGGATGCAGACCAGGCCCTGTGGCCAAGCCCCTGCTGTGCACGGCCAAAGGGCGTGCACAGTGTGGGGTTGGCTGTCGTGGAGGGTTGCCCTGCGGACAACCTCCTGTCACTCACGGCCAAACTGTGCGCGGCGGGGTGTTGGCTTTACTTATGGTAAGAAAATATTACTTTACGTTAAAAAACTAGAAATTCACTGAAAAACAAAGGTTACAGTAACAGAGTTAAATGCAATAAAAGACCTGTTTTTGTTTAAAAAAACTTCTAGGTTTTTTTTTTTTAAACAAAAGCAATCTTTACTTCATACCTAACTACAACATTACTTTAATCTTTGGTTTTTTGTGTGAATTTATAAGGGTTTTTTTTTAACAAAATCATCATTTTATTTCAAAGTTTAAAAAAAAAAGCACAGCTCTTTCTATCACAGGTAACTATAACCTTACTTTAACCTTTCATTTTTTCAGTGAATTTCTATTTTTTTAAATGTAAAGTACTACTTTATTTCCAATGTACATATGGTATGATGCGTAAAGGATCTATCCTGTCTGCACGCCTCACTTCCATTGGGAATGGCTTTGTATTGTAGTGTAGAGGAACATAGTGCACTGTTTGCTGAAATCTCTGTATTGACTGGTGTCTGAGTGTAATAGGGTGTTATAAGAGATCATTTCAGTTGAGGTTATCCACTTTCTCTCTGTTCGTTACTGTCACATGAAGACACCTTTTCACCAAGTTTAATAATAACATAAGAGAAGAACCTCTAAGGGCTGTGTAGATGTGTTCACATCAAAGAGATGATTGTATATGAGAAAAGGAGGGTGGTCACTTCTTTCAATAATGAATGGCATTAGTGTTAACCAATTAAATCTCATTTTATTGGTGTGTTTGTACTCTCCTGAGAGTCTTGTGAGAAACTCGTGGGACAGTCGTGAGATCGTAGAGTCCTAAATTTTGTTTTACACTGTTTTATACACTTGTTATTCTTGTGTTGTATGACTGTTTAGTACTAATGTTCAATAAGGGTGTCATTGTACTGCCTACATTATATTTATCTTAATTTTATTTTAAAATATAACCCCCGCAAGAGTCTCATGAGATCACAAGATCGCATATTGAAAATTGTGTTGATGATAGTGTGTTATAGTAATTTTTATTGAGCTCTGACGCTTCAGGATTTCTGAAAGTAATATAAATTAACTATATTTAGCGCCATTACAAACATAGATTCATGTTTTCTAAATTTTTGCAGCAAAGACACAGTCATCAAACACATTATGATTGGTTATTATCAATGTCAATAACTCCAATAGGAATAATCCATCCTTTTTGCCTCAATTGTATTTTGGCTTTTGGTGTGGGCAGTCCTACCAAAATTATCTTCTCCCCACTTTGGAAATCTGTTGGAAAAAATTAATAATGTCTTCCTCTGACTCTGCTGACTCCACCACCTCAAACTACTCAGCCTGCCAAAGCGTCTCTTGTTTTGGAGTTTTTTGACTTGAGAGCAGGAAAAAAAAGGTATCTGCCAAGTTTGTGACTTTCAAACTATGTATAAAGAGTTCAGCAGAGGGACAAATAAGCAGTACAGGATAACAGTTGGGCATAGCAAGGTATGAAGAGACACACTCCTCTCCACTGACACCTCTATCCATGGCGACAGATGTACTTTGTAGGGTGTGGGAGAGACAAGCCTTTCCACTGAGATCTTTCCCCAGTGTCTCAACCACATGCATTAGAGTGTGGGAAAAGACTGGCCTCTCTGCTAAGACCTATCCCCATGGTGAATGCGTAGTAGAGTGTGGGAAGATACTATCCCCCCTGTTGAGACATCTTACCAAGGTCACTGGTGTGCGTAGTAGAGTGTAGGGAGGGACTGCCTTCCCCGCTCAGACCTATTCCCAAGGTGATGGGCAAAAATAGTAGGCTTTAATAAACAATTCCAGTAAGACTGCTTCCTACATTGACATGTGTACATACTAGAGTGTATTCAGAGATGGCCTACTCCTTTCTACTTCTCACGATCCAGCGAGAGACCTGTGGGATTGCAACATTTAAAAAAAAAATAATGTACATTTTTTTCATCTCATTAGTTATGCCTTACAGACCTCCTTTCAACAACTATGCGGACAACATTCCTTTCTCCTAGTAGAGTGTATTGAGAGGTCGCCTACTCTTTTTTACCTTTCTCGATCCCATGCGAATCCCGCGAGATTGCAAATTTTTTAAAATGTTTTTTCTTTTTTTATCACAATAGTTATGCCTTACAGACCTCCTCTCAATAACTAGTGGGACAGAATGCCTTTCTCCAACCCCCTTGTATAGCTTTTTTAGTTCATTCTCACAACACCTGAAAGTTTTCCACAGTAAACAGTAATGGCAGCCATTTCATTTCTAAACCTCGAACAGCCAGCCAATTAGAGCGGTCATTCCCGCTGGACGAGCAGGAGCCTCTTGTTCCCAAAAGAGAGAGAAGGCTGATGGGGAAAACGGGCCTCTTGACCAGTCACAGGACTCCATTTTTAAATTTGCGCTCTTGTGGAATTCTTGTGAGATGCTCAAGGTCCCAACCATCCAGATATCTAATGTTTTTGAACCTTAATTTCTCAAAAACTACAAAATCAGTTTACAGCAAACCACAAAAAGCGCAATCTACGGACCAAGATCTAGCTTCTTTTCAAATCTGGTGTAATTCTGTTCAGCAGCTTTTGTTGTAGCCCTGCCTAAAGAGGTTTATGCAATATGCATGGGGTAATTTGTGTTTTTGACTCACCCCCTTTTTTTTTGGCCCCTTCTGAATGGATCACCCCAAAACTTTCCAGGAGGAGCTAAATTTATTTTTTTTGTGTGGAAAGTTTTGTAAAGATTCGTCAAATGGCGCAAAAGTTATTAGCAAAAAACAAAAAATGTTGTGTCTATGGTAAAGCTAACCTAACTATAACTACCCAGTGGGAACTGCCACTGGGTAGTATGTATATATGTAAATATATATGTTTATAAATGTATTCAATGAAGACCAACTATGAAAGTTGTTTTCTTATGTTTTAAAGCTTCACATAATATTACATTAGCTGTTAGCTTTGAAGGGCCATAGGAGGCCCCTGAAGCGAACCGTGATATCTCGTGTTGCACACCTCGTTTTCAAACCTGGCAAAGGAAGTGGGGATTTGTGATAAGGTTAGAGCATTAGAGTTAGTATTTGTGGGTATGATTGATATCTTCCCTTAAAGGCCATCCTGCACTGCCTTGGAGGAAAGACCCGGACACCTGCACACTAGAAAAGTTTCTGCTGTAACTTACTCATAGCTGGCACAGGATCCTGCTACATTGGCTTGTATTAAGAGATGGTGTATATATACTAGAGGAAATTTTACTTGTTTTTCAGCATACCGCTCCAACTGACCTTTGATAGCGAAAGCTCTGTTCAGCTGTAAAGGACAATTGTCTGTTAATCTTATGCTTGGCTGCCTTTTGCATTAAATGCTTGTTGGACTTGGGCTTCCCTATATGTTGTGTTTTATTTTTAACACAAGCGATTTACTATAATTTTCACAAGAATTCCAGTATCTAAATCAATTAGAGAAAGAGGTTTGTAAGAGCTTCAGTCTCAAGGGTCTTTATCTGAGACAGAGATGGTAGCTTCCCTGAGTGATGTGGGCAATCTGAGACTTCTCAGAGGAATTGGGGCACTGAGTGGCATATAGCAGTTCACCAAATGGTGCATCATGTGCAATTGGATATATATTGTTTCTGGCCTGTTTTGATCTCCTCCAGGTTTGAAAGTGTGTTAGGTACTGATTTGAGGAAACCAGTTTTCTTCAAGTTAAATAGCCTCTGACAAGCTTTGAAAGACTCCCAGATGGCGGTGTATTTTGCTATAGAGGCTAACATTAGTTTTAAACTATTTTTCAATCACTTGTTTTACTTCACTTTCCACAATCCATCTAGTAAGGCTCTGGAGGGACATATCCAAGGACAACTGATAGAGGCTGCCTGTGATAAAGCTATAGTCAAAAGTACCGGAAAGTGGACAAGGAGAGTGTGTGCAATTATAGCAATGTCCAATGTATGTGTGCATATATCCCAAGTTGCAAACCAATATATCTCTCTTTATATCCAGGAACACGATTTACTGGACTCTTCTCAGTTTGGCTTTAGAAGCCAACATGGCACTGAGACAGCTTTGATCACAGCCGCAGAATATGTCAGAACAACTTTAGACAAAGGAGGGAACGCTGCCTTAATTTTGCTAGATCTCTCAGCAGCGTTCGATACTGTCAGCCATCAACACCTCACTAACCAGTTATTCGAGATAGGTGTTAGAGGCACTGCTCTTAAGCTCCTCAGTTCATTTCTTACTGACAGAACGCAGTACGTGGAATGTAACGATCACAGATCCACTTCTTTCACCCTTCCCTGTGGCGTACCACAAGGGTCGTCACTGAGTCCCACCCTTTTTAATCTGTATGTTGGACCTTTGGCTTCACTGATCAAAGACCTTGGCTTCTCGGTTGTCTCCTACGCTGACGACACCCAAATTGTAGTGTCAGTCACAGGGAACGCTGATAACACAGCTAAATGCTTCCACAACTGTATGCTACAGATTGGGAGTTGGATGTCTAACAACTGTTTGAAGTTGAACTCAGATAAAACTGAGGTGCTGCTTTTTGGTATTAAACCATCATTCTGGCCCCCTAGTTGGTGGCCTCAAGAAATGGGTGCACTCCACACTCCCGTGCTAAAGGTGAAAAATCTGGGAGTTCAGTTTGACGAAAAACTCCCCTTTGTGAGCCATGCCATTGCCATCACCTCGTCTTGTTTTTTCATTTTCAAATCCCTTAGGAAGGTCCTCCCTTTTATCCCTCTGGACCTATTTAAAATAGTGATTACCACACTAGTCTTTTCTAAAATCGACTACTGCAATGGGCTCTTCTTGACCGCCCACAAGAAAGCCTTGGACAAACTACAAATGGGCCAGAATGTGGCCGCCAGGCTGCTTTTAGGGAACCCAAAACATCAGTCGGTGTCCAAGTTTCTCCCCTTACTCCACAGGCTCCCGGTCAAAAAAAGGGTTAAGTTCAAATCCCTGTGCATAGCCTTCAAAGCCCTTCATTCTGAGGGTCCAGCGTCTATTAGGCAACTCTTCCATTGTTATATCCCTGCCAGAAACCTAAGATCTGCCTCCCAGGCTAATCTGGTTGTTCCCAAGTTTAATAGAGCTACCTGGGGAGGCACGAGTTTCTGGAATACGATGCTGCTTACTCTCAAAACCTCGAATAATCTGCTTACCTTTCGTAAAGGGCTTAAAACCTGGCTTTTTAATTATTAGCTTAGTACGCTCATCCATTTCTCTGGTGCCTCACTGATGTCTGTGTTTTCTCTACCCCTTTTCCCCTTGGAAGTCAGCGCCTAGACACCCGCGGGTAGCAGTGCATTTTAGAAATCCTAATTTCATTTAATTTCAATACAACAATCACGGTGTCCAAGCCATTGCTAATTAACATAGCGCACTCCAGGCCACACTGCTGTTTTTTCTTGAGTGGCATAAATGCTCTATGTTATTTGTGAACAGTGATTGTAAAGTCGGGATACAATGAAATTGAGGATACTTCGTGGTTCAGATCTCTTCTCTTTCTGGCCAGCTTTAGGGCTGTATTGCGGTTGTGATAATTAAACAATCTTGCTATTTTGGGTCTAAGAGAACTCCGGGTGAAGGTCTAGGCTTCAGGCCACAGTGAGTTCTCTCAACTATGAAAAACTGAAAGAAACTAGCAGATCTGAACAGCGCCTTTAGTATGTTGTCAATGAATGGTGCCATTGGTTGAGTATTTGTAGTTTTGGAGGCCCCCATAATGCGCAGGTTAGTTCTTTTCGATCTCGCCTCCAAAGCTTCACTTTTGCATGCATTACATCGAGGTCTTTCTCCAACATTTGTACTTTTATTTATTTTTCATTATCATCCTTACCGTCTGATATGTGTCGCTCAGTCATAACAAGGCGTTCAGTGTGTTTGTCAATTCTCTTTTTCATTTTGTCCATGCGCACAGTGAGGGTTTCAGTCTTGCCATCTACAGTTTGGAGGCTGTGTTTCATGTCCAGCAGCAGTCCTTTAACATCAGTGTCCTCAGTATCGATGGCGGTGATCTCGTGGACAACCGTCAATTTGTCTTTGCTTCACAAAGGAGGTTTTGAGGTACTCCTCATCTCAATGCAGAGTTTTGCCGGTTTCTGCTTTGATTTACCCATGTTTGTAACATGTACTATATAGTGTGTTGGACAGTAGACAATTTACAGATTATAGGAACTTGCATCTGTTATGTGATTCCAATGCGTGTGTTGGAGGCATGTTCACTGTATGCATAAGATATGGGTATTGCACTAGACAACTAGGGAGGTATTCAAGGTCTATTTCTCTTCTCCTTAATTAGAAGCTCACATCAAAATAATCATTTCATTGTTAGTCCCAATCATGAAGCATTCAGTTTCTTTGCTTCCAGTTAAAATGTTGCAACATTTTAACTTGGCACTTTGGCATTCTCGCTCCCAACACCCCATCTCGGGATGGCTCACCAGAGCAGGCCCTGCCGCTATGCAGAGGCTGCCAAAACGGCCGACATCCACAGAAAGCACTCTGTGGTCTGCAGGAGGAGAACTGCACTACATGGATTCTGCCAGTCGGCCCTATATTCCTCCTCAGGGGAGGGGAGAAGGTGACGTACCTTCAGTGGACCTGCGCCGTCTCCCACAGTGATGTGGCCCCACTTGTCTCCACCCCATACTGCCTTCTTGGAGCCCTGATAAGCTGGTGCGGCATTCTCTACTGTGCACGGAGTCCACAAGCATGAAGGCGCTTTTCACTAGGAGCCTCTCCTGTATCCAACCCCACACCTCAATGGGTCTAGGCTGCACTCGTAGGCCCAAACCCACGTTGCAGCTAGCAGCCTGTCCACTCGCGGGTATAAGGCATCAGTCAGGTCCCCATGTAATGTAGGCTCGATGAGTATGAGTATTATCTCTCGATGAGGGGCGAAAAGGATGGGATTTGTCAGCTTTTGGGCTGGGGGTTACGAAGCCAGTTGTTTAAGCAGCCATCTTGGTTGATGGCTTTCTGATATCCCCGAATATCCTAAGCTTCTACAAGATATGTGGAACTTCTCTGTGCTGTAGCTGGCAGGTGCTAAAAGAATAGCTGTTGTAGGTGAAGCTTGCCATCTCACAATGACTTGTGGCCAGTTTCTGCCATAGCATGTTCATGTTGGTTGGATTGTGTACTATCTCATGTTATTGGGTTTGTAGTGGAGTCTATAGGCGCTAGATACTCAAACATGAACTTCAGTACTTACTGCTCTCATCAGTTTCAACTTTTATGGGGATCTGAACAAAAATGTTTGAAGAGCTTTCCTAAAACTCGTGCGGTTTGGAGTTGTTCTGCTGTTTCAAAACAAATCACTCCAGGCCTGGGCACTGCCACTCATTCATGGCCTTTCATGTCATTGTCTGTACCTCATCAGTGGAGCATATCCTTCTAAACATGTACATGGTCACCTTTCTCTTTCATAATCCAAAACATCCTTTTTAATGAGATGAAATGACAGCTGCTGCTATTTAGCCACCAAACTTTTACAAGCCACACCTCATGTTATGTTATGTTAAAAAGCTTATAGAGCATGACAGCTACCCACTCAGGGTTTCCCAGCGCTTTAATTTTTAAACAACAGATAAGGATCTACTGACTTTACCTCTGTCTCTTATTCCGTCTTCCCCCTCGTCCTCTCCCTTCTCACTCCCCCTTCCCTCTCTACTGGTCTCTCCTTCTCTCCCGTTAATGTATCTCATATATTTGATGTAACGTGTAATTGTTATTATTGTTGTAACTTTGCTGACCTTATGTAAAGCGCTCTGATACCTACCAGTCTAGCCAGCGCTATATAAAACTGTTTAAATAAATAAATAAATAAGGATCCTCAGGCGCAAGTAGTTCAGAACAGCCAAGTCTTTAATTGTCTGCGAAAGGTGGTCAATGAAGTACAGAATCTCATCTGTTCCAGTAGAGTGTTCCTGAGCTTTGGGCAAAGGAACGCAAAAGAGGGCTCTCCCATGTGAGTCAGTTTGATCTTGGGAACAGTGCACAAGGAGTGGGTGCTGGAGCGTAGATAGTGAGCCAGCTGATACAATGTTATCAGGCCAGTGATATGGCGGGGAGCTACTTTTGCCCTTGCTTTTAAGACATAGCATAGAGCCTTAAATTGGATACGTTTCTCCACCCACAGCCAATGAAGCTCACGAAGGAGAGATATAGCCAATGTGTGTCTTGGAAGTCTGTAAATCAGTGTAGCAGCACCTTTCTGCACCAACTGCATATGTCGCATGGAAGCTTTGTCAACCCCCAAATAGAGGACATTGCCATAATCTAGATGGGACAAAATAAGTGATTGTATGAGAGTTCTTTGGGCATGTACGGGGAGAATCCAAATAAATGTACATAACCATTTCAGTGTTGCGAAACATGTTGCAGATACCTTTGCCACCTGAGGCTTCATAGAGAGCTTATTATCCACTAAAAAGCCAGGATTCTTGACTTTGAGGGCAGGAGCAGGAATGTTGCCCAAAGCAGCTGGCCAATGCTGTGGTCCCCCAAAGATACAGGGTCTTTCCAAGCACCAGCACCTCAGTTTTCTCGCCATTCAATGTCAACTAGTTTTTATTCATCCAAGAGGCTACTTGCGCCAAACAGGAATTCAAGGATACCGAGTTGTAGTCCTGAGTGGATGATAAAGTGAAGATGATTTGGGTATCATCCACGCAAGAGAATAGCATGAGCCCATAACATTCCACCAGGTCAGACGGGGGCGAACATAGATGTTGAAAAGTGCCTGGCTTAGGCTGATCCTTGAAGAACCCCGGAGGTCAAATCATGGCACATGCAGGAGATGCTGCTCGAGGAGACCTGAAAGGTACGGTCCTTCAAATAAGAGGGTTAGCCAAGCAAAAGCTGTTTCCTGGAGTCCCAATTGTGCCAGCCTCAATATGAGCATAGCATGGGTCACTGTGTCGAAGGCAACGCTGAGATCAAGTAGAATCAGCGCTGCCGTCTAACCCTCATCAAGGAGCTGCCTTGATGAGGTAAATGAGCCTCTTCCGAGTGCTGAGAATTCAGAAATCATGATGGTAAATAACTTGCTGTATATGTCTGAGACATGTAATCTTTGTCTTGTGCAAGTAGAACTCTCCTTAAGGCAATTGGACTTACAGCAGTCCAATACAGGTAGGTCATCATCGAGACAGAAATTTACAGAGTATTTTCCAGCAGGATAGGTAAGTTCTCAGTACTCCGGACTATATCCATCCTGCACATCAGATGTTTGGATGCCGGCTGGTGTGTCCTGTATTTTTATCATAAATCTGTTGTTTGTGTGCAGCACTATGAGACCATTGCTGTGGCTCAACGAGACATATATAAACAGCTAATTTACTCTAGAGACTTCTGAGTTTGCAAGGTAAGCACCATACTATTATATCAAACAGCAGTATGTATCTTGTGTCAGTCATGGCTTCATGAGTGCGAGACCTTGGGACCACCAGCACACGTGGACACAGACCATCACAATCGCAATCATCAAGCACTTCTAAAAGGACTGTTTTTACAGCTGAAAGAGGACGTGTATCCTGACCCCTATGTATCTTGCTGTAGCCATTTGGGATATTTTATCTATTCACAGCCTAGGAGAGCCCCAAGCTGATGCTTCCTGAACCTTTATGGTTAACTCTGTTTCTTTCACCCACCCAGACATTGCTCCTGGTGCCTTACTTAGAATGTGGTATTTCTTAGATATGTCTAGCTTAAGAAGTTTAGTGTTAGTCAAAAAATGCCAATAATACATCTGAGATCTTAGATTCTGAAGTAGAAAAGTAATGACCCTAGAGCACTTCTGGGTTTTGGCAGTGCTTGCTCCGAGTACCTCCAAAGCAACACCTTGGGATGAAATCTGTTTATTACGTTTCCAGACATGTAAGAAGTGTAGACTCGCCTACACCTACTGTATCATGTGTAGAAAAGAATATATCCAACTGCCACTCCTTCCTTGTACTCCATCTCTCATCATGTCAAGAGTACACTATGATGCTATAAGAAGTTATTCCTGCATGTTTCAGGCTTAGGTAATATTATTAGTCAATCGCAGTTTGCATGTCTCTTTGGTACTTACAATGTTTTGTCTGGGATAATGTGGAAGACTCAAGGTTTCTAGGGCAGGCTGGTTCTCTAAATTCTGTTGCAAGCAAGCACTTAAAAGTTGTCCATACATCCTCAAAATCCTCCCCCTTTTTTCCATATTCATTAATAACTTTTCTATCAACAGCAGTTCTCATATTCTATGTAGCCTTTCTCTAAAGTTGCGAGTTCTCATTTTACCCCAGAGCACAGTGATGTTTTCTTGGCTACAAAAACGGCTATTGCTATTTATTTTCTCCCTGAGAGAGTGCAGTGGAATTGTCTGTCAGTTTAGTAGGCCTAGCAGCATGTACCTTGGATATCTGGGAATCTAGGGCTGAAATATTTGATCAATCACTTGAGAGACTTTCTCCCAGTACCTGTGCAAATTCAGGTAGTGTGTATCAAGGGGGTGTGCAGTTCCTAGTGAGAAGGGCGGGGAAAGGGAGGTCTTTCTTCGTGATGCCCTCACACACCCCGAAGGATGTCATGCTTCATCATTGGGCCAAGCTCCTCGTCGGGCTGGCGCTGCAATGCCCGACGGGCTCCCGTAAACGGGGCTCTTTGGCGGAGATCTTTTGAAGAAGCCGTAGGGTGCGTGCGGGTGTGAGGGCTGGGTAGTGCACAGGAAGGTGGGTTAAAATAAGTCTAGAGCTGTCCTACTCTCATATATTTATTGCTGTGGTAGCTCAGGCTTAATTAAAAATGTGGGTGCCCTAAATGGATGTAATGTTCCTACAGGGCTGTCGTGGTGTGGTGGGTCAACATGTTTCGTGCCTACTTTGCCCCTAACGGGTCAGATGGCACTTCATCAGGACCAAGAAAAGCTAAAGGTGAGTGGTGCACTACCGCTGGTCTGCTTCTCGTAATTTTGTCTGATGACCAGGTCAGCTCTAGACTTATTTTAACCCACCTTCCTGTGCACTACCCAGCCCTCACACCCGCACGCACCCTACGGCTTCTTCAAAAGATCTCCGCCAAAGAGCCCCGTTTGATACACAGTTCATTTCGGACCTCGTGTGCAGGACCTGTTTAAATACAGCTCCTGGTCCCCCCTTGTTTTTTATACAAATTCAGGTAGTGCCATAATAAGTGGCCATGTTTGCCTGTTTCTCCACAATCTCTCCAGCAAACACCACCCAAGCGACTGTCCCATTGATGGATCCTGTCTGGGGTGTAGTACAAAAATTAGTTATTTTTTACATCACCTCTTTCTCTTTCATATTTCTTGTTGTGAACACATCTGAGTGTATGTATATTCCCATTCTGCCCTTGTGATAATGTGGTCTAACTCTGTTTTCCATTGTTTCTTAGCAGTAGATTTCCCAACAGGCAATATATAGCTCTGGCACAGATTTCTTATTTCCGTCCTTCATCAAAGGCCATCACTCAAATTTCATGATCTATCTTGAGGTGTACAGTTTAATCAATGGGCGTAGAGCCCAGTGTCGGATCTGACAATATCTGACTCTTTCTGACTCTGCTAGATTGAATACTTTTTTTTATTTTGTCTAAGGATTTGATGCAATAGCAGTGACGAAATCACCCATTCGTACTCTTATATTTCTCCCCACCCCTCAATACTCTTGGAATAGAGCTTTATGTAAGCCTGGAGAGAAGTCAGGGTTATCAATGACTGGGGTTCAGGACCAGGAGAATATGGTAAGCCCTGCTTGCAAGAAACAATGTCCAATGCCAGCATTGTAGCCCTTCTGAATGGAGAAGAACAAAGGCCCCAGCTGTGGTGCTTTTTGGGTAGCCACTGTACTTTGCCATATGTGGCCTCTGCAATAGTTTTGTCAATGAAGCACCACTGTTTCTCTGACAGCAGTCGTCTTCACTCCACAGCTGAGCTGTAATGCCTGCCCAAGGTAAAACACGTTGGCCAAGCCAGAAGATCTTTTGAATTTCTTTCAATAGGAGAGAGGTGTTAGCCTCAGCCATTGTTTCCAAATTTGGCATGATCTTCATCTCATTGGTATTTCAAGGAGTACGCCGCGCATGGAAAGGGAAAACTGCTTTTCAATGCAGCCACTTCCTCTGTTGGCAGGGTGCTGTTTACCAATTGAGATTTGTGGATGTTGATCTTGAACCATGAAACTGGGCCAGAATGTTGAATTTCATCAAGGAGCCGTGGAAAAGACTGGGACGGGTTAGTAGTGGGAACAAATACATCATCTACGAACATAGCTTGAGCATGTTTCTCCCTATTTGGACTCCCTCTATGTTAGCGTTACCTTGCACCTTTTCTGCGAACAGCTCCATAGTGAGTGTGAGCAGGGGTGACATAAGAGGACATCCTTGTTGCATCCGTCTCTCTCCATGGAATATAGTCAATGAACAGCCAATAAACCTTACAGATCATTGCTGGTTCCTGTAGCCAGCCAGAGCCATTTTCCAAAACTTGGATCTAGTCTGAATTTAGTAAGAGTCCACTCTAGGAGCTGCCATTCTACCCTGTCATATGCCCTTTTGGCATACAATGGCAGTAGAACTGCTATCGTATAGGGTCTATGCACGCTATCTATTATGTGGAGAATATTTTTGTGTTATCCATGCAGCTCCTGCCAGGTGTGAAGCCAGACTGCTCTGACTCAACAAGGCCCAGGAGAAGTTGGGCCAGTCTAACTGCTAGAATACCAGTTAATACTTTTACATCAACGTTCATCATGAATATAGGCCTGTAGAAACCGCAAACTTTCCAAATTTTGGTGTGACATGATCATAGCCTCACTAATAGACGTGGTAATCGACTCCGTTTCTTCAAAAGAGTCAAAAGGGCTTGGTAGGATAGTGGCCAGGATGTCTGAGAAAGATTTAGAGAATTTTGCTGGAAACCCATCTGGGCTGGGGCCCTTTTGTAGTTGGAGCTTCAAGATACATTTAAGGACCTCCTCCACAGTGATTGGTTCTTCTACACAGCAGCACCTTGGAGCAAGGCTGCGCATGCAGAGCCAGCCTCTTGCATGAAGTTGTGCAAACAGTTAGTGCATAGGGGCTTGAGGGCCTACCCTCAGTTTATGATGAATTGAAGCAAAGCGCTTCAGTACTCGGTGCACACTGAGCTTTGGTCACAGACAGCGTGGCGCACTCAAGACTTTTGGTCACTGCATAGGGCTCACTTGGCTTCGCTCAGAGAGGGAAAACAAAAGTGAACTTTTGCAAAAGTCAAACAGTTCTCAAATCAGAACCAAACAATTAAGTCAGCTAGTCCCCTCTCCACCCTCTAGTTATCAGCGAGGAGCATCAGCGGATTATAGAGTTTTGGGCCTCAACTCACGGGCTGTTTATCAGCAAAGAAACGTAGTAAAGTGCCAGCCCTGTGGTCCAGCTGCTGATAAAATACTAAACTGGGCCAAAAGTTACTAAAATAGACTTCCACAATTAAACAGGTGCGTAAGGGAGGGTGAAATAGGCGAGATTTTTCTGAGAATCAGATGCGGTATAAGACACTAAATTTGGCAAGGAAAAAACGTGAAAGCGCCTTTTCTTCAGAGAAAAGTCTCCCTCTCCCTTCCGAGAGTCTTTTTTTTTTTTAGCAGCGCGAGCAAGAGTAAATAACCTAGCAGGAACCTGCTCTCTAATAATAACATTCTCCCTCCGGCCCCACGGCCCCCGTGGCCCCCACTGCATCCAGGCTTGTTTCTCAAGAATTGCATCTTACACTTTGAACACTTCTTTCTCAAGTTGACACAGGCAGATAAATGACTCACAAAACACATGCTCTGGGCCTGCCATGTTTCAGCAGAGACCAAATAAACAAGAAGCGGAGAGCTCGGGGTAAATGGAAAGCAGGTTTACATAAAGTGTCTTTTATGGACAGACAGGGAATGCGGAGGTGAGGCTCCGGTTCCAGCCCCTCGGAGGGGCCGAGCCTTGGAAACTTCGCGCGGCCGCGGCGGCATTTGCCTTCTAAACAACCGGCGCTTTTAAGATGTGTGAGATGATTCCTCGGCCTTTTATTCCTGTGGCACCTTGGCTGGCATTTACAGAGTCGGAGCCGGGCGAGGAAAGGTCATCGGTGCGCTTCGTAGACCCTGGAAGGAACACATGAAAAGTCCGGGACATTATGCACCCGTATGCCTTTTGATGCATTCTATTTCGTACAGGCTCGCGTGAAATACCTTAAGTACTGGTTTGGAAGTGTAAATCATGCCTTTGGATACTTAGACACTATGGGCCTAAATACAATGTCGTCGGTAAGCAGACCCACATCCTAGGTTTACATTCCCACCGCCGAATTATAATGTCGACGGTCGGAGTGTAAACTGGCTTGGTCAAACCGATTGGATTCCGACGGGCTCAAGGAGCCCGTCAGCCAGTCGGTAGCTGCATATAATCCCTAATGGACAGTGTTTCCGCCGTTGGGATTATGATGTCGGCCTTTCCGACCTGGAGAGCGACTTTGGGGGCACCTAGCAGGGCCCCCTTCTCCCGTGGCCTTACGGTTGAGGCCTTGGTGGGTCACCTATGGTGCCCCCCTTCATATCCCTGCACCGTATGGCAGGTATCGTGAGGTGCCTGTCACACTGTGCAGGGATGTGCAAAAACTTCCATTTAACAATGGGAGTTTGTGCTGCAGGCGGTTTGGTACCGACACACAAGCTCCCATTGTAAAATGGAAGTTTGCGACCGCACCATGAGCTGTCGCATTCTAATTGCAGTTTTGGGACCGCTGACCGGAGGTCAGTTGGTTCCACATCCGTGGCGATGTCGGTCGGGGGGGAACTCCGACCGACATCGTAATAAGCCCCTAAATACAGTAAAACAATTCATAGAATAATTACAGAGGTGTATTTGTTTGGCAATTATGCTACTAGTTAAATGATCAGATTCACTCAAAAGTATGATATGTTATGGTACAACACCTACAAACAATTGAAAATCGACTGGTATGGTGAACAATTTTAATTTTAGAGAGAAGTGTGGATAAACACAAAATTACGATGCTCACCTCTTGTATGTTTAGTTTCAATAGTAACAATTTCCCCATCAAAGTGCAGAGAATTGATTACACAAAAATATCTCTAGGGTGTCGAGTGCCAGACTATTGCTGCAAGTTATTATAAATATCTCTTATTGCCTTTAGACAATTCACGGTGCCTTGCAAACCTCTGTGCCCAGCAGAAGTGAGGAGCAAAAGTGGTGGAGTCCAGTGCCTCTGTTTCTCGCTTATCTCGTTCCCTTATCCTCATTTCTATCTCTGGCTCAGGTCACTCCACGCAGACTTCTTTTGGGAGAGAGTCACTTCAACCACATCACTCCCACTCTCAAGAAACTCAACTGGCTACCAATCGAGGCTAGAGCTATACTCAGAACCGCTTGGATAACTCACAGAGCTCTCTACAAAGAAAAGCCAGCCTACCTCGCAAATAAATTATCAAAAGCTGGTCAAAAGAGGCCTCTTTGAAGCTCTCACAGCCTACTCTTGATTCTGCCAAAATTTAAGAAAGAGAAATCTCGCACCAGCTCCTTCTCCAGGAATGCTACCAGAATCTGGAACATTCTGCCTCAAGATTTACGTGACACTCCATCATTCCCTCACTTCAAGAAAAATCCTTGTCTTTTCCTTTTTCTAATTGTTTGTATTGTCTACCCCTCCCTATTGCTCCGCCTCTAGCGTTGGGTTGCGCAGAGGCGTTCAGTAGCAGCCCTATGATGACGCATGCCAAAACTTGTTGTGGGTGAGGGCAGTTTTAACAAAGTGTTTGTGCTCCCTTTTGCAACTACACATCATATATGTAAATTTTGCGACTGATATTCGCCTTACCTCTTTTTGTGTTCTCAACCGTCAACTAACAGACACAATAATGTGTTGTCCAGCTCAGTGCTCATCTCTGAGTTAAAAAAAAGTACTTTAATCACACAACAAAACGAAATACTATACAGTGGAATTATGGTTCACAGTCACAGGGTTGAAATCCTGTTTGAGAAATTCAGTGAGGTGCTACACTCCTTTGGCACCCTTCCCCACTATCTATAGTTTTCCAGTGTCTTCAAACTCGGGGGTATAGCATGGAACTAGGCATGGATTAGTGACAGGTGCAGTTTACTCAAACGTACTACAATGTTTGATGCTCACAATAGTTCAGTTTAAGTTTGTCCAGTTAAATTAAGAAGTTTGTATGGCAGAATTCTTCTACTGTCTCAGTCACTGGTTTCACTCATGGTTAGGTCCCATGGGTACATGTGTTATTATAGTGGCAACTGCGTTTGTCAGTCCTGCTCCTGCGGTGGCAGCTTTTTTACTGTGTGGGTCTTGGTGGCAACCTCACTCAGAACTTGACCATGGAACTTGATCAGCATGGTAGCCTCACACGACAGCACACTTCTTCAGCAGTAGCAGCCTCACTAGGCTGGTACGGACTGGGCGCTTGGATTGGGATGTGCAGCCTCCAGGCTGGTTGTCATTGGGTGGATGCCTTCTACAGTTGCAGCCTCCAGTCCATGAGTGCTTTGGCATTGGCTGCAGCGAGGAATCTCTGACGTCACCTCTACTATATTTCAAATGGCAGTGGTCAGTAAGAACTAATTAGCAGCCCTTTGCTATATGGGTCCCCATTGAATTTCTAAGGGAAGCCCTGTCTCAGTCCCCCTTCACTTCAGTGTCTGGACCTCCACCCTCCACCTACAGGAATGTGGTTGGTACACTTCCACTGTCTGGGGAAAGCTGTATCCCCCATCCATTTTATGCCCTGATAAATGAGAGGCCAACCAGAATGGATCCAGCTGTTCCCAGAACATAGACTCTCGTCACACATAGAGTCCTACTAGCATACATGTGCTACACGTTCACTGCACATACACACTCATGGAATGTCACTGGGGGTCTCTAGTTGGCAACGGTATACACCTTTGTCCAAATAGGGACAGGGGAAAGGGGATTACACTACTGGATAACCCCTGCTCACCCCCTTGGTAGCTTGGCACGAGCAGACAGGCTTATCTCAGAGGCAGTGTGTTAAGCATTTGTGAACACATACAGTAATACAGTGAAAACACTACAGATTGACACCACACAGGTTTTATAAAAATAAGTATTCTTTATATAGACTTAACACAAGACCACAAACGACAAAAAATCCACAATACTGTACTCAAAATAGACTTAAAGATGGTAGAAGTAACTTAGTTCAAGATGATGATAAATGCGACACGTTTCTCACAAAAGTACCTTGGATGCGTAACGCAAAACAAACAAAGGGTCCGCAGGGAAGGCGATGCGGCAAGCAGGCGCCTCGATGCGATGCGACGATCCGGTGCGATGCGATGAGAGTGCGCCCTTGATGTGATGCGACGACGTGAAGATGATGCGTGCACGCCCGACGGCCGAGTGGCGAACTCTGTACCTTTGGAGCTGCGACAGGCCCTGCGACACGCCTCTCCGGTGATGCGACGGCAGGCAGCTGCGACGGCGACACGCTTCTCCGGTGATGCGACGGCGACCCTTGCGGTGGCGACACGCTTCCCCGATGATGCGACGGCAGGCAGTTGCGACGAAGACATGCTTCTCCGGTGATGCGACGGCAGGCAGCTGCGACGAAGACACGCTTCTCTGGTGATGCGGCGGCGGCCTCTGCGGCGGCGACACGCTTCTCCGGCGATGTGATGGCAACAGCTGCGACAGCGACACGCTTCTTCTCGTTGAGTCGCGCTTCCAGCTCCCAACAACACGCAGGCTTCTGCAGACAGAATCCCCAGCAAGGGAATTCAGGAGGGAGCTGGTGGTGAAGTCTTGTAGCCCTGAGACTTCAGCAGGAAGCAAGCTCTAGTTCAAGCCCTTGGAGAAATATTCTGCAAGATGATGAAAGTTCTTTGAAAGTTCTTTCTCCTTTCCTTGGCAATGAAGACCACTGCAGGCCAACCCAGCAAACAGCACACTGGCAGAGGGGCAGTCCAAACTCCTGCAGCTCCTTGGTTCTTCTCCTTGGCAAAGGTTCGTCTTGTTGTTCCAGAAGTGATCTAAAGTTCTGGGGTCTGGGTCCCCATTTTTATACCCATAAATCCTTTGTCCTCTGAAGGCAGAGGGTCCTGAACCTAGTCCAAACCAGTTCTGGGTGCATTCTGCCAGTGCACAACTTCTTCCTTTGTCAGTGTGGGCCAGGGTCATCAGACACACCACAGGAGGTGGAGCCAGCATTGTGGAAGGCAGGCACAGCCCTATTCAGGCCCAGGTGCTACTCCTCCCACCACTCCTCATGCAGATAGGTCTATTCAGCCTAGTGCTGACTCACCCTGTCTCCTGGAGTCCCCCAGTCCCTGTCACTCACAAAACCAGACATACAATACACAAGCTAGCAGAGGCAGGCTGGATGGTTAGGCAAGAAAATACCTACTTTCTAAAAGTGGTATTTTAAAAAACAGAATGTTAAAACCAACTTCACTAAAAGATGTATTTTATCATTCTGAGTTCAGGCATACTAAATTCGAATTTCTACCATGTTCCCTGGGTCAGTTAGGATTATAAAATGTTATAATCAAACTGCCCATTCTTGCCTATGGGGACAGGTAGCCTTGCAATAGTGAAAAACGAAATTGGCTGTAATTCACTATCAGGACATGCTACACACATCAGGGCATGTCCTACCTTTTACATACAATGCACCCTGCCCTAGGGCCTACCTTAGGGGTGACTGATATGTAGAAAAGGGAAGGTTTAGGGACTGGCAAGTGGGTGCACTTGCCAAGTCGACATGGCAGTCCCAGACTGCACACAGGCTCTGCAATGGCAGGCCTGAGCTACACTTTACAAGCTGTTTCTGTGGGTGGCACAACCAGTGCTGCAAGCCCACCAGCAGCATTTAATTTACAGGCCCTGGGCACCCATGGTGCACTATACTAGGGTCTGACAAGTAAATCAAATAATCCAATCCTGGAGTCACTAATCAATACATCAATTTACCATAGGGAGCACTTGCACTGTGGCACTGAATAGCAGTGGCACAGTGCCCAAAGCATCTAAACCAGCAACACATATCAAAAACAGAGGAGGCAATCAGTGAAAAAATGGAAGGGAGACTCACGCCAATGGTACCAGGTCTAACACGTGTGCCCTCCAGCTGAAATGTGGGGAGAACTACCCAACCCCTTGGGAGTTCTCTTCACTAAGGCGGAAAAATCTGGACCGACCATCAGCATTGGCGTGTTCTGTACCAGGGCGGTGTTCCACCGTGAAGTCCATCCCCTGTAGGGAAATGGACCACCTCAACAGCTTTGGATTCTCACCCCTCATCTGCATCAACCATCTGAGGGGCCTGTGGTCTGTCTGAACCCGGAAGTGAGTCCCAAACAGGTATGGTCTCAACTTCTTCAATGCCCAGACCACAGCAAATGCCTCACGCTCAATTGCACTCCACCTCTGTTCCCGTGGAAATAACCTCCTACTGATGAAGGCTACAGGTTGGTCTAGGCCCTCCTCATTAATCTGTGATAGAACAGGCCCCACACCATGCTCTGAAGCGTCTGTTTGGACAATGAATTCCTTTGAGAAGTTGGGCGCCTGAAGCATGGGTGCTGTGCACATGGCAGTCTTCAGGGCGTCAAAAGCCTTCTGACAGGTGTCAGTCCAGTTCACTTTCTTGGGCTGCTTCCTGGAAGTCAGCTCAGTCAAGGGTGCAACAATGTTGCCATACCCCTTGACAAACCTCCTGTAGTACCCTGTGAGTCCTAAAAAGGCTCTCACCTGTGTCTGGGTCTTGGGGGGTTCCCATGCCAGGATGGTATCAATCTTGGATTGTAGGGGCGCCACCTGGCCGCTCCCTACCTGGTGCCCCAAGTACACCACAGAACCCTGCCCGATCTGGCACTTACTCGCCTTGATCGTGAGGCCCGCCTTTCGCAGTGCCATCAACACTTCCCAGAGGTGGCGCAGATGTTCTTCCCAACTGGCGCTGAACACTGCAATGTCATCCAGGTAGGTGGCACTGAAATCCTCCAGTCCAGCCAACACCTGGTTGACCAACCTCTGAAAGGTGTCAGGGGCATTCTTCATCCCAAAGGGCATAACCCGGAATTGGTAGTGCCCATCTGGTGTGGAGAATGCTGACCTCTCTTTGGCCCCATCAGTTAAGGCGATCTGCCAGTACCCAGACGTTAAATCAAACGTGCTGAGGTACCGGGCAGCCCTCAACGGATCAATGAGCTCATCAGCTCTGGGGATGGGGTGCGCGTCAGTCCTGGTGACTGAATTGAGTCCTCGGTAGTCCACACAGAACCGGAGTTCAGGTGTGGCACCAGGCGCGGCAGCTTTTGGGACCAAGACCACTGGGCTGGCCCAAGGGCTGTGAGAGGACTCAATCACCCCTAAGGCAAACATCTTGGAGACCTCCTCCTTGATGTGAGCTCTGACCCTGTCAGTAACTCTGTAAGCCTTGTGCTTCACAGGAGGACAGTCCCCAGTATCCACGTCATGGACGCACCACTCAGTGACACCAGGAACCAGGGAGAACAAATCAGAGAATTGTCCCAACAATTGGCGACAATCTTGCTGCTGTTCAGGGGTCAGTGTGGCAGAGAGGCTGACACCATCCACTGACCCATCTTGCTCTGTTGCAGACAGGAGGTCAGGAAGAGGCTCGGTCTCCTCCTCCATTCCATCATCTGTCGCTAGGAGCATGCCCACTTCGGACCTTTCTAAGTGGGGCTTCAGGCGGTTAACATGCAGGACCCGCAAAGGGTTCCTAGGAGACCGCAAGTTCACCAGGTAGGTGACATCACTCTTGCGCTCCACCACCTCAAATGGTCCAGTCCACCTGTCCTGGAGCGCACAGGGCTCTACAGGGGCCATGACCCAAACTTTCTGCCCAGGTTGAAGCTCAATCAGAGTGGCATTCTGATCGTACCACCACTTAATTTCCTCCTGGCTGGCTTCCAGATTCGCCTGAGCGTGTTGTCTGAATCGCCTAGTCTGGTTCCTGAAGGCCAACATGTAACTGTATACATCCTGGGGAGGTTTCCTGGGAGATTGCTCCCAGCCTTCCTTGACCAGCCTCAAAGGTCCTCTTACCGGGTGACCATACAGCAGTTCAAAGGGACTGAACCCTAGGGACTTCTGTGGCACCTCATGGTAAGCAAAAAGAAGGCATGGCAAGAGGACATCCCACTTACACCTCATAGGTTCCTCAAGACCCATTTGTAGGAGAGTAGGATCTGCTTCTTATAGTTACCCCCACTTTTTGCTGATGTTTCACTGTTTTTCGACTTAGCCAGACTGTGGCCCTGCTAATCAGGACCCCAGTCTATCTGCTTTCTACTCTAAATTGATTGTATGTACTTTAGGTACACTCCAGATTGGATTCTGGGGTACCCTTGTGAGTCCCTAGTATATGGTATACTATGTACCCAGGGCATAGGTACCCCAGAGGCCTGCCAGGGGCTGCAGCATGTATTGTGCCACCCCTGGGAAGCCTTTTAAAATGATACAGCAGGTCTGCTACAGCAGCCTGTGTAAGGTGGTGATCCACCCCTTACTGAGATATAGGTTCCCTATATCTCTCCATATCACTGCACATGTAAACCTATCAGTCACCCATAAGGTAGGCCTTAACAATCCTGAAGGCAGGGTGCTGGGTTTCATGTGAGAGGGTGCCCCTGCATGAGCAGAGCCCCTCTGCAGCTTTCGGAATCTTCATTCCGGGGTTGTTTGTGATGCAGCCAGACCCTATACTCTTAAGTGCATTATAACCAAACGGTAAATGCTAACTTTGGAGTGGCTGCATGGAAAACTGTCGTGTTTGGTGTCAAACACCTTGGAATCATACCCCCACACCAGTAACTGGTGTGGGAGTATGATCCCACCCTTCTAGAAGGAGAGTCATGACAGCACCGGTATACCCGGTACCAGCTAACAGAGCCCTGGCATCACAAAATGGATGCTGCAGCCACAGACACGAGTCTGCCCTCCTGCTGCTGGACGAAACTCCGGCAGGGGAGGCCTGGACAATAGGTTTCCTGTCACAGGGAGGTGTGACCACCTCCCAGACAGGCTTTAGTGTATTGGGGCTGGGTGGGTGCACTCTCAGAGTGCTTTGAAGTCTGCACTGCGGGCACATTTGGTGTCCCTGTGCACAGTCCAGCTCAAACCGGTTGCAGGGGCACACAGCCCCTGCTCTGGCGTGAAACTGGACAAAGGAAATGGGTGTAGCCACCCCTCTTTCCTGACCCTCCCATAGGTGGGTCCCCAGAGTTTGTCCCACCCCTTCCTTGGGTATAAAGTAGGAAACCCTGACTACAGGACTTTAGATTACACCTGGACTAAACTCTGATACCAGAAACCAAGTACTTCGACGATCTGCACGACGCTGGATGACTGAAGAATCTCCCTTGGAGTAAAGGAGTTACTCCCCTGCAAGGCAGGCACCTTTAAAGCAACTGACCGGTTGGCATCTCCGAGCTCCGACGGACTCCGAAGAATATTGCCACACAGGAGGTGGGTTTTCCTAGATCTCTGAGGTCGATCTGTGCCCCCAGCAAGTCTAAGGCCCGTATCCCTCATGGAAGACCGTGCAACCCGAACCCCTGGACACCGCAACCATTTGCAGAAGCATCAGCTTTCCGGCAACCCCTGAGGCTGAGCTTTGGGTTAGTTGTAGCCCTGACCGCGAGCAGTAATTGCACCGAAGATTGTCAGCCTACACTCAACGAGTGTTCCGTGGGCTGCCATTTTGTGATTCCTCTTGAGGTCCCTTCGCGATCCCTGGTCCGTTGACCTGTGGGTCTCCAAGAAGGCAACTCTAACTTTTATTGGGCTTCCCTAATTGCTCCAGACGTGCCCTGACTCTCCATTGCTTGGGGAGTCCCCAGGACCTTGCTGGTCCGCACAGAAGCATCTTTTCCCTTCCTGCGTGGGTTGCTGTTGCCAAGACTTGTTGTGGTCAATCCGATCACCGACACCCCAGCACTCGACATCCTTTGTGGGACAGCTCGAATCCGGCTCCTGGTTGTCGTCGATGTCTCCGGGACCCCGTGGCTGCAGAGTCAAGCTTCACCTCTTCGCACCTGAAGCACCCGACATCGGTGGGCATTCGATTGCTCCGCTCCTGGTCACTGGTTACTGACCCAGACTCTGTCCCCTCTGCTTTCAGGTTCTTCACATCTTCGATCCAGGCTTGGATCACACCGGACACTTTTCTCCTTCACGGCAGCAGCACTTTGCAGCAGATCGCCATTGAAAACGCCGACGATTCCCGACACCTTTTGGCACCTATGCACCTGGCTTCCCTGGGTGAGGTAACTCGAGTACTCCAGTGCTCCCGTGGGTGTTGGCCCTAGAACCCCCTAAGTCTAAAGGGGTTTGCTCAAAGTCCTCTCCTAAGTGTCCTTTAACTTTAAAATTCCAACCGCGACTTTCCGCATTGAATCCTACGGCGCTCGCGGCTGTGTTCTCACACTGCACACGTCCCCCTTGGGTCTCCTGTGTCACTACCTTGGGTGGTTCCTTGGGGTCCCAGCGATTCTACGTGCTCTAGGCACTGTGTCTAGTCAAGTCGTAGTTCTTATACCACTTTCTTAGTATATGGTTTGGTCTCTCCCTGGAGCCCACTGTGTATTGTGCTATTTACTGTCGTTTTAATACTGTGATACTGTGTATCTTGAACTCTAATCTCATAAAGGGATTAGTAGTTAGTGTTTAGAAATAAATACATATATTTTATATATATCTTGTGTGGTTCTCCCTTCATTTAGTTATTCAAGAGGTTATAATCTGGTAAACCAAGCTGCTTTACACTCCTTCAAGACTTAGCCTGAAGGCTGCTCTCCATAGCTACCACTAGGATAGCTTTCAATAAAGGTTGTCTTTAAACCTATCATCAATAAGGGTCGTTTGGACTGGTGCAAGGTGCCCACTATAACTAGTGGACAGCATATGCCAGGCCAACTTCTCACACCATTATCATTCCTTTGAGGGTCCGGTTGAATCTCTCAACCAGCCCATTACCTTGGGGGTGGTAAGGAGTGGTGAACTTGTATGTAACACCACACTCCTGCCACAGGGACTTCATATAGTTAGATATGAAGTTTGTACCACGGTCTGACACCACCTCTCTGGGGAACCCCACTCGGGAGAAAATCCCCATCAGTGCATCAGTCCCACCAAGGGGGCCGTCACTGTCCTGAGCGGGATGGCTTCCGGGTACCGGGTAGCATGGTCCACCAAGACCAGGATAAACCTGTTGCCCATGGCTGTCTTGGGGTCCAGTGGCCCCACAATGTCAATGCCCACCCGTTCAAAGGGGGTACTGACTACAAGGAAAGGTTGTAGCGGAGCCTTGTGCTTCCTTCCACTTTTCCCACTTGCCTGGCAAGTTTGACAAGTCCTACAATGAGTATCTGAACTCGTGCGCATCTGGGGCCAATGAAAGTGGGTGACAAGCCTTTCAAAGGTCTTGTTCTGCCCCAGATGTCCAGCTAAAGGCACATCATGAGCCAAACCCAGTAGGAAGGCTCTGAAGCGCTGGGGTACCACCAGCACACAGGCTGACCCAGGCTCAGCAACCTTAGGCTCGCTATACAGGAGGTCGTTCTCCCAGTAGATCCAATGTGATCCAGACTGATCACCTGCTGCCTGGTTTGTGGCCTGTTGCCGCAAACCCACAAGAGAAGGGCACTTCTTCTGCTCCTCACAAAATTCCTCCCTGGAGGGGCCTCCTTCTTGCTGCCAATGGGTCAGCTCAAGCAGGTCCCCCAGTTTGGCCACTTGTTCCCCTGTAGGTTCCAGGGCATCCCCCTCAAGGTCTGCCTCCTCCTGGATCATGGGAACTATGGGGGCCGTTTTCCCGCGCCCCCTACCTCTTCTCTTTAAGGCAGGGGTCTGGGCCATATTTTCAGGCTCCAGAACCTCTTCAACACCCTTGCTGGCTGCCATAGACCGAGTGGTCACACACGCCCACTCAGGCAGACCCAACATCTCCAGATGAGACCTTCTCTCCACCTTAGCCCAAGGGGAGCTCTCTAAATCATTGCCCAACAGGCATGGCTGGCCTCACAGCTACTTGAAGAGTACCTGAGACCCCCCCAATCAAAGGGAACTTGAGCCACCTCACACTGGCTCTGCGAGTTGTCCGTGGCAACTACAGGGAAGAATGCATGGGGGATAACCTGTTCTCTGGACACCAGCCGGCAATTGACAGCTGTCACACTAGCCCCAGTGTCTCTGAGAGCTTTCACCCTATGGCCATTGATGGTCACCCACTGCCTGTACTTCTTAGTGTTATCAGGCAGCTGGGTCTCAGGGACCATCTCAAAGTCTCCTAGCGAGACAAGGGACATTTCTGCGGGACCCCACCCACCTTGGGCACCCATCTCCTCCCCCCCAGGGCTACACTCTCCATCTGACGGGGTGGTGCACATGGTGGTGCTTTGGAATCCCTCATGGGACACTGTGCATCATACCAACGGTGGCCCATTTGACCACACGTAAAGCACTTAGAGGGGCCCCTGAGAACAGGTTTACCTGTCGGGACCTCTTACTTTTTCTCAGGGAGAGGCTGGGAACCCTTCCCTTGGTTCCCTAGGGAATTACTCTGGGGTCCTTTCTGGAACTCCCTCTGTTTACCCTTGTCCCCACCACTCTTCTGCTGGGGACCCTGCCCACCTTTGGCGAAGTCTCCCACGTGACCCTTGTGGACCCGGGTGCTGACCCAGCGGTCCGCCTCCTCAGCAAGCTTCCTAGGGTTAGTTAACTTGCTATCAATAAGGTGCTGGCGTAGCTCTGGAAAACAATTAGCAGACAAGTGCTCCCATGCAAACAAATCATAGAGCGCTTCAAAAGTATCCACTTTGCTACCCTTCACCCAACCATCCATAGCTCTGCAAAAGAAAGACTGATACTCCACCCAGGTAGTTGCCTCCAGCTTCTTACAATTCCTGAACCTCTGTCTATAGAGTTCTGGGGTCAAACCATACCTTGTCATCAGGGCTTCCTTCATGTGGGCATAAGACATCCTATTCTCACTGGGTAGGTCTAACAATGTATCCCTCCCCTCACTCAAAAAGCGGCCCCACAACCCCGCTCCCCAATCCTTCTCAGGGACCCGGTGGGCCAACATTGCTATCTCATAGGCTTCAAACCACTGCCCAATATCTTCCTGTCTGTGGAATTCCTTTATGACATCCTTGGGGATATGGACTCTGCTTTCTGCAGGCACAGATGGTGCGCTGCCGCCAGAGGGATTGATTTCTAAGCCTTTTGCTTTGAACTCTAACTCCCTCAACATTCTCTCATGTTCCAACCTCATTCTCTCTCTCTCCAAGGACAACCTGCTATTCTCTAGGTCCCTCTGACCCTCCATTTTGAGCCTGGCCATCTCCAGCTTGTGCACCCAGTCTCTTTCCCTTTCTTCCAGCTCTCCTGGGGACGGGCCTTTGGAAGAGACGCTACTGCCAGGCGGGGACGGTACCCCTTCCCTGGCTGTAATCAATGGTATATTCAGCTGCCCCTCTGCATCCCCCACTGGCTCCACCACCAGATCAGGGGTATTTCTTGCTTCCACCCAGGCCCTCAGCGCCTTTTGGTATTAATCCTTTTTGGCAATGCCTGGGGTAGCAATTTTAAATTTTTTGCAAAAGCGCTTTAGCTGTTTCACATTGTAGGTTTCCAACCTCTCTTCCTCAAAATCTAGATCCATAGATGCAACAGATGCTGGTCGGCTCATGGTAGTAAGAATTGGCAGTTCTCAGAAAAAATAACAGTCCAAGGAGAAAAAAATTCTACCAAAAAAAGTATGTGGTTGCGTTTGGTCTGCACTCACTAGTAGTGTACACCAATCACTGTATATGAGTCACAAATGCAAGTCCAGAATCCTCACCGCTGACCACCAGTGTTAGAACTGGGGGTCTCTAGTTGGCAATGGTATACACCTTTGTCCAAATAGGGACCCTTGCTTCTAAGTCAGGGAAAGGGGATTACACTCCTGGATAACCCCTGCTCACCCCCTTGGTAGCTTGGCACGAGCAGACAGGCTTATGTCAGAGGCAGTGTGTTAAGCATTTGTGAACACATACAGTAATACAGTGAAAACACTACAGATTGACACCACACAGGTTTTATAAAAATAAGTATTCTTTATATAGACTTAACACAAGACCACAAATGACAAAAAAATCCACAATACTGTACTCAAAATAGACTTAAAGATGGTAGAAGTAACTTAGTTCAAGATGATGATAAATGCGACACGTTTCTCACAAAAGTACCTTGGATGCGTAACGCAAAACAAACAAAGGGTCCGCAGGGAAGGCGATGCGGCAAGCAGGCACCTCGATGCGATGCGACGATCCGGTGCGATGCGATGAGAGTGCGCCCTTGATGCGATGCGACGACGTGAAGATGATGCGTGCATGCCCGACAGCCTTGCGGCAAACTCTGTACCTTTGGAGCCGCAACAGGCCCTGCGACACGCCTCTCCGGTGATGCGACGGCAGGCAGCTGCGACGGCGACACGCTTCTCCGGTGATGCGACGGCGACCCTTGCGGTGGCGACACGCTTCCCCGATGATGCGACGGCAGGCAGTTGCGACGAAGACACGCTTCTCTGGTGATGCGACGGCAGGCAGCTGCGACGAAGACACGCTTCTCTGGTGATGCGGCGGCCTCTGCGGCGGTGACACGCTTCTCCGGCGATGCGACGGCAACAGTTGCGACAGCGACACGCTTCTTCTCGTTGAGTCGCGCTTCCAGCTCTCAGCGACACACAGGCTTCTGCAGACAGAGTCCCCAGCAAGGGAATTCAGGAGGGAGCTGGTGGTGAAGTCTTGTAGCCCTGAGACTTCAGCAGGAGGCAAGCTCTAGTTCAAGCCCTTGGAGAAATATTCTGCAAGATGATGAAAGTTCTTTGAAAGTTCCTTCTCCTTTCCTTGGCAATGAAGACCACTGCAGGCCAACCCAGCAAACAGCACACTGGCAGAGGGGCAGTCCAAACTCCTGCAGCTTCCTTGGTTCTTCTCCTTGGCAAAGGTTCGTCTTGTTGTTCCAGAAGTGATTTAAAGTTCTGGGGTCTGGGTCCCCCTTTTTATACCCATAAATCCTTTGTCCTCTGAAGGCAGAGGGTCCTGTACCTAGTCCAAACCAGTTCTGGGTGCATTCTGCCAGTGTACAACTTCTTCCTTTGTCAGTGTGGGCCAGGGTCATCAGACACACCACAGGAGGTGGCGCCAGCATTGTGAAAGGCAGGCACAGCCCTATTCAGGCCCAGGTGCTACTCCTCCCGCCACTCCTCATGCAGATAGGTCTATTCAGCCTAGTGCTGACTCACCCTGTCTCCTGGAGCCCCCCAGCCCCTGTCACTCACAAAACCAGACATACAATACACAAGCTAGCAGAGGCAGGCTGGATGGTTAGGCAAGAAAATACCTACTTTCTAAAAGTGGTATTTTCAAACACAGAATGTTAAAACCAACTTCACTAAAAGATGTATTTTATCATTCTGAGTTCAGGCATACTAAATTCGAATTTCTACCATGTTCCCTGGGTCAGTTATGATTATAAGTTGTTATAATCAAACTGCCCATTCTGGCCTATGGGGACAGGTAGCCTTGCAATAGGGAAAAACGAAATTGGCTGTAATTCACTATCAGGACATGCTACACACATCAGGGCATGTCCTACCTTTTACATACAATGCACCCTGCCCTAGGGCCTACCTTAGGGGTGACTGATATGTAGAAAAGGGAAGGTTTAGGGACTGGCAAGTGGGTGCACTTGCCAAGTCGACATGGCAGTCCCAGACTGCACACAGGCTCTGCAATGGCAGACCTGAGCTACACTTTACAAGCTGCTTCTGTGGGTGGCACAACCAGTGCTGCAAGCCCACCAGCAGCATTTGATTTACAAGCCCTGGGCACCCATGGTGCACTATACTAGTGTCTGACAAGTAAATCAAATAATCCAATCATGGAGTCACTAATCAATACATCAATTTACCATAGGGAGCACTTGCACTGTGGCACTGAATAGCAGTGGCACAGTGCCCAAAGCATCTAAACCAGCAACACATATCAAAAACAGAGGAGGCAATCAGTGAAAAAATGGAAGGGAGACTCACGCCAATGGTACCAGGTCTAACACTGGGCATCACATAGCAGCACAGCTTTCCTTGATAGCGATCCGTTGACTGCACTTTCCTTGCACAAAAAACAGTCTGGTCACAATAATGAGTCACAAAACTCAGTGTGCTGCCACGACTAGTTTGTGTGACTTACCCGCGGCATGGACAGTAGTCCTCTTCCTGTTGTGAGGGTATGCTTTGTGCACCCCTTCAAGTCATAGGCCAGGTTCTGTACCTCGCATTGCCTGGGACAGGCTATGCTTCTCTGCATACAGTCGATTTGCGTGATTCCAGGGCTAAACAAAAAGTGAGGATACTAGTTTCACATGCAGTTGGGCACTCAGTGTAGGGGTACCCACCCATTAAAGCATAGCAAACATATACGTGTTGGAGAACTTAACAACATCTAATCCAAACTCCTGAATGCACTGAAACTTACAAACCCTATGTTTTGTTTAATCCTTCCTGTTTCGTCATTCACCCTTTTTTCTTCATAACCTGCAATTTTCACTTCTTTCTGCCTAATATAAGGACATTTTGGTGTTCTAAAAACGAAAAAAGAACTAGCATAAATATCCAGATAAGACTCTTTTGGAGGCCACCCATTGCAAGTCACGTTCCAATAACAAACTTGTGCAGACTCACTCGCGCAACAATTATATATTATCTGACATATATTATAAGGAGTGTACAGTTGCTGTAACACTTCTAAATCTAAATGTCTGTGCAGACTATTTGCATTCAGGGGAAAGGGTGCTGCAATTGCACTCACAATTCATTGATGTAATCACAGGCAATTTAGATTGTATGGCTGCAGTACACTTGTCAGCATCTAGGTGTCCTTGTGTTAAATATTTAGCAATGAACTTCTTCTCTAACTACACTTTCAAGCATCACTTATCATCATATACATTAGATGAAGTTTCAAGGCTGCAGTATCGCTGTCAATATCTAGTTAGATGGTGAATATATGTAGAAAAAATGCTTATTGCCCTTCTCAGCAAAAGTATTGTTTTGTATTATGATTGCATTTATATAACACTTACTACCCTTGGCGAGACGTTGAAGCTCTTTACGGCAGCTAGCACGCTGCTCCAGAACCCATTGTTAGTGGTTAATCCAGTGGATATTACAAGTAGTCTTCTACACTCACGAAAACTATTTATGCATTTACTCCAAAGTATTTTCAAAAAAGGGCAAATGTCTGCAGCTTCTATGATATAATTGGTGAAACCATATTTGAAATCACCAGCGACATCGTCCATCAATGAATTTGTGATGACATCTGTGATGTTGTGAGAGATCACGAAACGTACATGGGGGCATTTATTAGTGGAGAATTTCTTTGTCTTTTAGGCTTTTGATTGAAACCAACACATCCCTCAAGTGAAGTTTTTAAGTGAAATGTTATGGTTTTTTAATGTTGGTAAATTGTCAATATTAGAAGAAACCCCTAATATCAGTTAAAGAAAGAATTTTCAGTGGAGGCGTTGGAATAATAAAGTATGACAACTGTCTACCCCCAGCAGATAGTTCTGACCAAGGACTTCTGCCTTGCCCACTTGCGCTATGTGCAGGGCATAGCCCTGTCCCTCAGGCCCTAGGAGCCGCTCGTTGCCAAGAGAACTCAGCAAGCAGAAAGAGGCCTTTGACCATTCCTTGTGTATCCTCCTCTTGCATTGGTAACCCATAGGAAATGCCCACTTCTTGAACCCCGGAATACGGTGGATTCTGAGCACAGGTGTTTTACCTCAGCCATGCCATGAATCCAGCCCCTAAAACCAAGAGCTTGCTGGGCACGTCCTTTGGCAATGCCAAGATTTAAATGAATGGCATGGCCATTTCCGGGCCGGGCCCTCTGTCCAACTCTTTCCTACATGTTTTTAATTTATTTACTTTTTTCCAAGACCTTCCTGAGAGTTTTTGTCGTCTAGCATAAACAGATATTTAGTACTTTGGATTTTAGTGCGACACCACTAAAAACCTCACAAACATGTTCACTGCTCTTATGCCTTAAATTTGATTTTTTTCCAGGGTTCATGAACTGGGAGTGCCAGTTTGTCAACTATGTAATAAATTCTGGAGCTAAAATGTTTAGATCTTCTTAACTAAGTACACGGCCCACTTGATAGTGTTAATGACCTTTTTGTTTATTCCTACTGTTCTGTTTTTTTAGGAAAATAAAAAAATGTTTCCACCTGTTTGGTACATTCACTAGTCCCCACTCTTGCGTTTGAGTGTGCTAAGCTTGCCCCATGTGGCTCCAGGCAAATGTTTTTCATAATTTTGCTCGTAAACTGCGATAGCCAATTTAGAAATAAATGGAGAAAAAATCATCATCAACTGGTTGATTAACCTAAATGTATGTTGTAACATTCTATTGTAAAATTACAGGAAAACACTGGACACATTCAAACAAATCACAAAAGAGCTTCAAGTTGAGTCAAGCACTAATTCTACCACATATTTTCCTGTAGCAGAGACAAAAAAAATTCCTAGGAAATTGTGGATGTAAATGCAACTACTGGGAAACCCCGTAGCACACAACGTAGACAAATCTGAATTTTTTTCAAGCTCACGTTTAAGTACATGTATAATATTTTCAAAATGTCGTGCAGTTATTCAGTGGGGGCAAAGTTAATAACAATCAAAAGGCGCTTTACCTATGAACCAACAAACTCCACCATACCTGAATGTGTGTTTCCAGCTTAATTTGCTATTGGGCTGTAATTCAAGTGCACAGAAAACACAGTGGAAGGAGTTACACCAAAATGGCATGAAGATAGGATCTATGCAAAGGGAGAGTCTGTGCCTGGTTAGGTTTTCAGAAAAGGACTAGAATTTGAAACTGAGGGCCTTATTTAAGAAGGCCTTGCGCCGCCGGTGCGTCACTTTTAAAATGGGAATAAGTGACGTACCGGTGGCGCGTGCCCTTCATAAATAAGGCCCTGAATTTGTAATCTTGTAATCCATTTAGCTGAGACATTATATAGAACCTGCCACTGCAAACAGGACTGTGCCATTCGTGACTCGGTGATTGGCTCTCCTGGTTCACCATCTTCTTCAGGAAAATAACATTGCTGGTGTTATGCAGAGCACCAGGCATAGACCTAGACTTCATTCACACCAGTACCGTTGTATCAATGGGTCATGGTGTACAGCAGACACTGGCAAAAGGTTTTGCTTTTGGCTACACTCTGCGCCCAGTACCTTTTCATTCTGTTCCAGTTGGGCGCATTCTCTTGTGTTCCCAATAGGCATTAAGCTCAGAGTGTGACGTGAACCTGGTGAAAATTCCTTTGGCGACGCCAGTGGAAAATGCAGCGTAATATGCAACCAATGGACCACTGTGCAGGCATCTGTCTAGGATCAAGCTCAGGTGAAAATGTTTTTTGTGGAACTTGCATTTAGATTTGTCATAAGGTGCATAGTCATAAGCAATTGAAAAACTTCATTTTGTGCCAGTGTATGCCAGTTCCAACTGGTAGTCAGCATAGTGCATTGATCTTGCAATGACTTCCAAGCATATCATATTGGTATTAGCGCAATTTTAGAGTCAAATTTAGGGTTTGGGCTTGTTAGAAATGTGTTTTCTGGTTGGCTAGGGTATGCACCTAGCCAGGCAGAATCACCACTCTAGTCAGGATTACACGTCTAAAATAACCCCTGCTCACCCCCTTGGTAGCTTGGCACGAGCAGTCCGGCTTATCTCAGAGGCAGTGTGTAAATCATTTGCATATAACATACAGTAATTCAGTGAAAACACTACAAAAGGACACCACACCAGTTTTAGAAAAATATCCAATATTTATCTGTGTAAAACAAGACCAAAACGATACAAATCCAACATACAGTAATCCACAATACCAATAAAGCAAAAATAGACTTTATATCCAGTTCCTTGAAGTCGATAGCTTCATACAGGGCTATCATGGCGTCGTGAACAAACAAATCCAACAGTTCTGACCGGTCCTGGTGTCGCGGGCCAGCTACGGTGTTGGGGAGACACGTAAAACAGTACCTTTGGAGATGCAGGGTGTCGGACCTTGCGGTGAGCTCCAGAGGAGTGGCGTCAGCAGGCATCGGTTCCGGAAGTCAGTGCAGGAGTCATCGGGCCCTTGAAGTCACACACGTTGCAGGTCGAACTCCTTGAGTTTGAAGTCAGGAGCACCGGCGTCTGCAGGCATCGGGGCTGCGGGGTGAAGCGGAGCAGTGCGTCGTGCAGTGCCCACAGGTCGCGGTGCAGGCACTGGCTCGGTGACAGTCGCCCAGCGGCGTCAGTGAAACCAGGGCTGTGGTGCATAGCGGGGCAGTGCTAGTTGCGGTACTGACAGGTCACGGTGCAGGAAGCGGCACCTTTGTTCCTGAAGCACTGTCATCGGTAGACCCAAGGCTGCGGTGCGAGACTGGGCAATGCGATATGCAGGGCCCACAGGTTGCGGTGCAGGCAGTGGCGTCAGTTGACGAACTGGAGTTGATGGCGCTGGCATTGGTGCGCCAAGGCTGCGGTGTGGGATGGGGCGATGCGTCGTGTAACTTACGAGCGGTGCCCCCAAACCACGGTGCAAGCTGCTGCGTCGATGTCAACTTGGAGCGGCGTTGTCGGTGAGACCAGGGCTGCGGTGCAAAGATGGACGGTGCTCTGTGTTCTCCACAAGTGGTGTTCACAGGTCACAGTGCAGGCAGAGGTATCGGTGACGGTGTTGCGGCATCATCAGGGATACCATGGTGGTGGTGTGAAGCGAGGAGGTGCGGAGTGCGGTGCCCACAGATCACAGTGCAAGCAGCGGCTCGGTGGCAGCGTCGGGCGTCGTCGGTGAGACCAGGGTTGCGGTGTGAAGTGCAGCAGTGCCCTCTGTGATACCTTCCAGTCATGGAGCTGCCAGCTGTGTCATTGACGGCGTCGGGTTACCTTTTTCCTCTGTGACAGCTGAAACATCCAGTTCCAGAAGCTGGTACCCAGAAAGAAGTTGAAGTCTTTGATTTCCCTGAGACTTCCAACAGGAGGCAAGCTCTACATCAAGCCCTTGGAGATACTTAGAATGCAGAAAAAACAGTCCAGTCCTTTCCCTGCCCAAGACAGAAGCAGCAACTGCAGGCCAACCCAGCAAAGCACACGGCAAAGTGGTAGTCTCTCCTCAGAGCTTTTCCAGCCCTTCTTACTGGCAGGTTCCTTAGTCCAGCAGTAATCTAAATTTCTGGGGTCAAGGCCCCAATATTTATACCACATTTTCCTTTGACGTTGGTACCAACAAAGTTCCTCTGGTGCACATAAACCAGTTCAGCCTAGCTCAGGCCAGGTTCACCACAGGAGGTGGAGACAGCTTTGTGAGAGGCAGCTACAGTCCATTCAGGTGCAAGCAACAGCTCCTCCCACTACTCTAAATGCAGCCAGGTCTATTCAGCCTGGCCATGAGTCACCCAGGAAAAGCAGGACACACCTCAAACCCCCCCACCCCCCATGTGTTTGTCTAGTGTGAATGCACACCCCCAGCTCCTGTCACTCCACACCCAGACAGGGAAAACACAAAAGGCAGGGGCACACAGGATGATTAGACAAGAAATACCCACTTTCTAAAAGTGGTATTTCCAGACACACAATATAAAAATCATCTTTAAAAGATGCATTTTTAAATCCTGAGTTCAGGCATACTAAACTCCATTTCTCTATCAGCTCCCACTGGCAAGCTACCTTGGGAAAGTGTTACCAAGCAGCCACCAGGTTAACCTATGGGAGAGATAGCCTTTCAACAGTAAAAGGAAATACACAGTATTTCACTGATAGGACACGGAACACACACCAGTACATGTCCTACCTTTCACATACACTGCACCCTGCCCATGGGGGTATCTTGGGCCTACCTGTGGGGTGTCTTACATGTAAGAAAAGGGAAGGTTAGGGCCTGGCAAGTTGGTGCACTTACCAGGTCAACATGGCAGCTAAAAACTGCGTGCAGAACCCTTTGAAAGTGGGTGACACAATCAGTGCTGCAGGCCCACAAGTAGCATTTGATTTACAGGCCCTGGGCACAGCTGTGCACATTACTATGGACTTATTAGTAAATCAAATACGCCAATAATGGAAACACCAATCCATAAACACAATTTGCATGGAGAGCATATGCACTTTAGCACTGAATAACAATGGTAAAGAGCCCAGAGTCCTAAAACCAACGAAAACAAGTTCAAAAAGTCTGGGGGTGAACACACTGAAAAAGCCAAGTCTAACAGGGCTACAGAAATAGGGGAGAGTGGAATTATTGCAATCTCATACCAAGTCTAAAAGTGGATGGCAAATGGGTATATTAGCTCCTGAACTTCAATTTTACATTGCAGAAGCTGTGACCAAAAGTCACTGTTTTCTCTTAGAAAGGGTCATTTTCCATTCATGTGACGTTGTCAAAGCTCTTTAAGGTCAGGCATGCGTTCTGTGTTTTCGCAACAAAGTTTACAAACCGGAGAAAATGTCAGGCAGGGCTAAAACGGTCATCTCTTCTCAGTCTGTGAAATTCAAATTTGGTTTGCGTACTCGGCCGCAATCCGAAATAGCATATTTCTATAAATGGGTGTCCTTTAAATTTCTCTTTAAATTTCTCAGAAAATACCAAACCAATGAAGACCTGCGTCGTCATGTCTAGTATGGTATAATGCAATCCAACAGTTTTTGTTGCTGCGGAAATTAACAATAACTACCCCATTTTTAATGGGGAATACAACTTTTAGTTATCCTGCTATCAACCTCCTCCCCATGACCAACCTACATAAAACTTTATGCGATCAAACGTAGGTACATGTACCTTTTTATATTTGATGCTGGTTGTGTTACTATATAAGAGCTCAGTCCATGCTTGATTCCAGTGAGGGAAGCATGCGCCCAAGTCCACCACACTATGTCAAGCCCCAGCTGGTTGTTTGTTGGCATATGTTGATGTTGTCTTGGGTTTTTGGGTTGTTGCACGCGCTGAGCCTGGGCATATTGCAGGGCTGCAGGAGCAGTAGAGAAAGATCAATGTGATAATCTCAAATGGATGTGTAACTACCATTACAACTGATCCTTTACCAAGAAACCATTGCTACTAAACCATCACAACTACTAATTTACGAAGAAAGCATCTTCACAGTTTTTCAATGACTCACCATTACTTCTTTTTTGTGGGGGTGAATGGGGTGGGTCAAACAACTCCTTTATTTATCTTTAGGTCACACTTCTCCCTACCTTTCCGCCATCAAAAATTATGGTTATTGTTTTCGTGGTAATGTGGTGTTGCACTAGTTTTTTGCGTTAAATATTTGTGATATTCCCAAAATGCTCTAGAGGCAACAGGAACAGCATTCAAGAAAGTCTCTCTCTCTCTCTCTCTATATATATATATCCCTGCGATATTTATGTCCTCGATATTCTGACAGCCAATCCTTGCAGCAGCCAGGGGAACGGGCTGAGTGGACGCCGTAGGTAACAAATGCAATTAGTCCTTTCCCTGGGTTGTGTTTCGTGACTCATAGTGGTGAGCCTCTAGCCCTTTATATGAACGTCTCTTCGAGCCTTACCTCTTCTGATAGTTAAAACTTAGTATCTAACCCACATTTTTTAAGCGAATACATCTTGTTAGAATTACCATGTGTTTTTTTTTTGTCCGTGTATTTTTTTCATTGCACCGCGCACCCTGGGGGAGGTTGTTCCGTGCATCACCGTGCAGCCAGCAAAACAATGACAGAAATGTAAGCAAAGCAGAATTAATAACAGGTGTTTAATGAGGAGGGCTTGTGCAGGACCACACCGGTACCAGGCGTATGTACAGTGCACGTAGGGGGCAAGAGTGCGTGGCGGTCCTTGCCTAGCAGTAGTCAACGGCTTGGTGTTTGGAGTGCAGTGGGTACGTGGAGCTAGGTAAGTACCTATAAGACAAAATGATGCAGGGGTGCGTGGAGTGTCGAGGACACATTTATGTGGGTGTGTGTGTGTGTGTTATTTATGTGTGCCTGTGGGAAGTGGCGGCTCCTCGAGGGAGTGCTGCGGGCGGTGGGCGGGAGAGGGGCAGGGTGGGGAGTAGTAAACTCCGGCAAACGGCCGAACGGAGTTCAGTAAATAATTAAATAAATGAAACAATTTACATTGCGCGCACCGCAACGCCAACTCGGCGATGCAGCGCGCGCAATGTAAATTGTTTTATTTGTGTAATTATTTACTAAACTCCGTTCGGCCGTATGCCGGAGTTTACTACCCCCCACCCTGCCCCTCCCCCGCCCCGCCGCCCCGCAGCACTCCCTCGAGGAGCCGTCACTGCCTGTGGGGCACATAGGTGCTATTTGGCTTTGTGGGATATGAGCATTATGAGTATGCTTAGAGGACATGTGAGCACTACGTGTCTCTAAGGAGGGTTCCACAGCACTAAAAAAGTGTATGGAATGAACCTAGATGTTATGATTCTTTGCGCATGGCAGATGGGCACTCTGAGCCTTTGTAGGACATGTGTGTTACGGGCCTGTGTGAAGAAGATAGGTACTTTTTTCCTGTGTGGGCCATATGTTATGTTATGTGTATTTGCAAAGCACACTTTTACCTGTAAGGGTATCCTGGCACTGAGCAGCTGTCTGTGCCTAGTCCTGCCTAGGGCAGGTTGGTTAATTGAAAAGTCAGGTTTGCAGCTTCTGGTGGAATTCAAGAAGAGAGGAGGAGGCTCTGATGTGGAGTGGGCATTTGTTCAAACTTTAGGAGAGATGTACGAGAACTCCCGTCCTCCTGAACTGGTTCTCTGTATGTGTGGCATGTGTGGGAGTAGGAGTCACATGAAGCGAAGATGTCTGGGTGGTTGTTGGAGCAAGATGCAACTGTTCAGGTAGGTTGGGCCTAAGTTCTGTAGTACCCTGAATGTTTGTGTGAGGAGTTGGAAATGATTGCGTTTGTGTATCGGAATACGGAGGAGGTGTGGTGTGATGCGAGTTATCTGTGGGAGGTTGAAAATGAATATGGCTGCCAAGTTCTTAATGGTTTGTAGTCTTCTGGTGATCCTATGGGAAACATCCATTACAATGCAGTTATTACAACGACCTACCTTTACAACGCAACAGTTACAACGCAACTGCCTTTACATCACATGCCATTACAATGCATGCCATTACAACGCATGCCATTACAATGCATGCCATTACCACGCATACCATTACAACGCATGCCATTACATCCCATTATAAGGTAAGTAATGGAGATTTTTTTAGTATTAGGGTGGGTATGGGTTTTGGGGTACATGGGACTAGTAAATTTTACCCCTACACTATCCAACACTTCCCCAACTGTTGCACTCACTGGAGTGGGAATAGTAATTTTTACCCCTACACTATCCAACACTTAGTAATTTTCACCCCTACACTATCCAAAACTTACCCTACTGTTGCACTCACTGGAGTGCGAATAGTAATTTTTACCCCTACACTATCCAACACTTACCCTACTGTTGCCCTAAAAGTATTATGCGTTGTAATGGTATGTGTTGTAATGGTATGCGTTGTAATGGAATGCGTTGTAATGGTAGTTTTTAAAAATGCGTTGTAATGGTATGCGTTGTAAAATCATACAATGTAATGGTAGTTGCGATGTAAAGACTGCGTTGTAAAAGCATGCTTTGTAATTGCATGCGTTGTAACGTCATATATTCCATCCTATCATAGAGGGTGTTCCCATAGTCCAGTTTGATGGTGACCAGGGCCTGAGTGATGTTTCTTCTGGTGTTGCATGGGAGCCATTTGAAGATCTTCCTTAGCATCCTCAGGGTGTGGAATCAGGATACAGTGACGCCGTTGACTTGTGCGGTCATTTCCAGTTTGCTGTCAATGATGATTCCAAACTTCTTGGCGTGGGTGCTGGGTATGGTTCTGTATAAGTATGCGTAGAGGGGACTTGGATACAATGAGTTTCCATAGGACACATGAATGCTGTGAGTCAGCGTGGAGGGCAAATGACCCCACATGATTCAGTGAGTAGGGCACATGGCACTATATGAGTCATAATGGAGGGCCCCTGGACTGAATGAGTCAGTGTGGTGGGCACATGATACAATATGAGTCAGCATGGAGAGCACATGAATGCTGTAAGTCTACATGAATGGCACATGGGTGCTTTGAATTAGCTGGCTGGGGTCTATTCATGAGCCTTTCCTGGAACCACATGTTGAAGGCAGGCATGGCTAGCCCTTCCATTCACAACTGATAATTCCCTCCAGGTCGAATTTACAACAATTGAGTGCACCTAATTTTCCCTGTTTTTTAGTCTGAAGATTCTCTTTCCACTCATTACTCTCATTTAAGCACGTTCCCACTTCCCTGTTAGAACTATGTGAGCATTATGTGTGCACATCACGTGTGAAACACTTGCATTAATACCTCAGCACATATTTTATGTGTAGTATTTTTCGCCTTCACCTTAGTAGAGATTCGCATTACTTTCCAGCTGTTTTATTTCTCCATTGTTGAGGTAAGTAAACTGAATTGCTATGCCCACATTGGTACACCTCTCCCATTTTTAGCCCAGCAATTTGTTTAATTTATTTTGCTGCTTTGATGTATTTCTTTCAGTTTCCATTCATTACTGTTTACTCCAAGTAATTTTTCCAGTTGGACAGCCCGGCCTGCTGTAAGTGCCCATCTTCTTAGCTATACCCCCCTCATAATTCACTCAAGTACTGACCTCTCTAAACTACAGTTTGCGCGCTCTCCTAAACTACTCTCTTCTCTGATGATGAGCTCAGTACTTAGATAGAGGTTGAAACGCCATCAACTGCAGTGCAATTAGACCCACATTACCCTACTTGCCTTGGAATCCTTCTGAGTCTAGAGCCTTTTGTTTTTAAACATTTACGCACTTGTCACTGTATCACGTTTGTTGCACTGTGTGATCGTCTCGTTGAGCACTCCATTGTCAATAAGGAATGAATAAAAAGTGTTATAAGTGTATCTTAGTACATCATTACATTTTTTGGACATGCATGTTTATTTACTTTTTAAGATGCAACAAGTAGCACAACTGTGGATGAATCTTCACATCCACCACAACTGTTATTTAGTCTTTAAAATGAGTCCACTGTGAACCTTGTTTTCTGAATTTCAACTGATCACCCATGGTTCCTGGTTGGCATACTGGGTATCCCTTGCTGTTTTTGAACTACATAGTCAGTGTGTGGCACACTAGTGCCTGGAGTGTGTCTATGTGAGGCTCCTGAGGGCTATGGGCCGGTTAGCAGTCACATGAGAGTCAGTGATATGTGAGGGGGCACGTGGATAATCAACCTGGACTGTCGATGTGCTGCAGGAGTAGTGTGCGCGCGTGTGTGTGTAGGACATAAGTGTAGATGTGTTTGAATCACACACTTAAAAGGCCAGCAGCACCTCTGTTTTTCAAATCAAATTTTGAATATGGTGTAATCTATGATGCCACTGTGATGTTTTCAATGATGCAATGGATGTTCCATACGGTGTCACAGCGTCATCTTTAGCACAATCATCTTAATATATGTGTTTTATGACAATTAAAACATTTCAGAGCAGTAGTGTCATCTCAAATAAAAAAAAATCAATGACATCATTCGAGATTTGTTATTATTGTGTTCCGGCATGCAACTGGACAGCGAATCAGAGCCAGGTAGTTGTACTGAACTGTGCTATTTTATTATGACTGTCCTCTCTACTACATTTGATACTATACTTCCGAGGATCTTGTGTGCACTCATTTTGTCTCTGTGCTGTCCTTACATGGAGTCCCCTGCTCCTTCCCAAACTTCCTGGCCGGCCCCTGGAGTAGGGGTCGTTGTCAGGTGTCCTCGCAGTGGACCTGGGAGGACTATGAAATGGAGGGTTCTAGTGTCATCACAAAATGACATTGCTCCCCCTCTTAGAGCAGAACAACACATCTCCGACATGACATCTACCCCATCCTTGAAGAAAGATGACATAGACGTTCCCCTCCAACCACCCCAAATGGAGATGAAAAACCCTCTTTCTTTTCAGTGTATCCGATCTTGTCAGCGGGTGATTTGCAGAGTCATCGGAGTATGGTGCACTGTTCTCAGAATGGAAGCGGACCTCTTACTCAATGTATATTTTAGTGATTGTGTGTTATCATGTTTCCTTGAAATTAGTGCCTGTTGGGTGGTGAAACGTCCTCTGTATAGCTTTGGAGAGCATGCAGCGATGTCTCAAGTTCATCATAGCAAGTTGTAGATGTTTGATCTACTCACCACGATCATGCGTTTATGAAGGGGGAATTCTTAGCCACATGGATTGAGACCCAGAGCAGGGCTCTGCAGCGGCAGCTCCTCCGCAATGGCGGAGGAGCATCGCCCCACTGCCTTGCTCAGAGCCAGCAAATGAAAAATAATACAATGTTGTCGCTTTATTTTTCATTTGCCGGCTCTGAGCCAGCTTGTGCAGGGAGGGGCGTGGCATGGGCAGGAGGAGTGCTATGTGCACTCCCAAAGTGCGCATATGTGTTTGGCCGGCCGTCTCAGGGCGATCAAAACACACATGCACAGTTAGGTTTCTCCAGCCCGGCTGCATTGAACAACCGGGCTGGAGAAACCCCCACAGACTCCCTGGTCTGAGCGGAGCTTTTCTCTAGCCCGCTCAGTCTAATCCCGCGCTGCTCTCATATTATGAGAGCAGCGTGGGGATTGCAGGGACTCCGTGACGCAGCCCCAGCGCTTGCTGGGACCAGGAAGGACGAGGTGCGACACGGTAGGCGGGCGGCAGCTTCAGGTAAGTGTTTATTTTTATTTTTTTGTTATTAAACCCCTGCACGCTCCCCCTCCCGCACTTCCCCACGCCCCCTCCACCCGCCCCACCACCTCTTTATTGTGGCGGGTGCCACTGGGGCTCTATGACCTGGAAGGGGCACCTCATGCACACCCCTCTTTTACTGAGCATGTCTACTGCACTTAAGAGAAATGACACTGGTGGCTGTGATAACCTTTATAGTAGCAAGGCAGTCCTTTTTACCTGTCCCTCTGAGTGAGAGTTGCATGCTGAACTCTTTCACCTCTTTATGTTTGCATGTGTGAAGAGGATGGTGTGTGGAGCGTGATTAGCATATAGTCATAACCATAATGGAATCCATTTGGTGTTTTCAACATCCGAATGGTATCTAAAGGTTTGGAGAGGGCCCAGAGAGCAGATGTGAATTTCATGGCTCCTCCAGGACATTCCAGGGATTCTTTGTAGTAGAACAGACTGCTGGGTGTAGACAAGTAACAGAAGCCCCTTTGAGGCATAGTGAGTTTCAATTGGCCTTTCTTGGCCCATTGCTCCCTGTAAGGGCTACTCCCCATAAGTTAACAGGTAGTTAAGTAAGACTCTGCTCTTTCTTTGGTACTCTTTATTTTAGTTGCTCCCCACCACTTTCATGCTAGAACTTTGCAACAAAGTCTTTGGCTGGACCAGTCTGAGTGGAATAAGCAAAAGGGCCAGAATTGGTCTCAGAACTGACTGTCTGAATACAATACTACTGTCTGTAACTTTGGTATAAAAATGCAACAGAAACTTCCAGCCAGTGTGCCAAGATTTCTCTATCAAGACAGACACGTTCTTTGCTCCAGGGCTGTACCTACCACCAACTCCTCTTGCTAGGATCGCGACCAGAAACCTAGGAACTTGGACAAAGACTGCCTGGACCCTGCTTCGAGGGACAGAACTGACCGACTGCTCAGGAGAGTCACTGGAGGAACAATTGAACAAGAAAGATGCAGCCCATAAAGATGAGGGGCCTCAAAGGAGCTTAGGTGGCATGAGCTGAAGCTTTCCCTGAAATAATCTGGATCGCAATGTGCGGTCCACATGAAGAAAGAACTAGAGTGATGGAAGAAGCCTGACATCAATGGAGAGGCCTGCACCAAGACCTGTGTACTCACTGCTACATCCAGGGGTGGCCACTGGTTTGGGTAGTTGGTTTTGTGATTGGACCCAAGCTGTAAGATCCACCGAGCTGTGAGAACCTCAACTTCAACTCAGCTTCCGCAACTGGTGCTGGCATTACCTCTGCTTACCTGGTCACTGCTCAGTAGGCACTGATCACATACAGTTCAGCTGGGCACAGGTGGTGACACTGCCCACCAAGCTTGATGCATCATGTTGTGGACACCACTCAGAATGCCACTGCAACACTGAATAGCGCAGACGCTGCCATCACTACAAGAGTAACAGAAATGGCTAATAAGGTATTTGTGTAATGTGGAAGAATATCGAAAGGGGAGGGAACAAAGCCCACATGAACAGGGAGTTGGTCTCAACCAGGTTGCCCCCTCCAAGCACACAGTGTCAGATCCCCCCCAAGATGAATCACAGAGACTGTTTGGGACTGTTCACGTGAAAAGTACTGGTCAAGGTTCTCCCATGGCACAGCTTAGGCTTTGTTCCCACTAACAACTTCTCAGTACAAGAACAAGAATTTGCATATAAATTGTTGCCAACTGATATGATGTACAGTTTTACATTGTATGTGATATAGTAAGGTGGTACGTTTTAGAAGATTAAGCACTTGCTAGACATTGAGTTATTAACATGTATTAATTGATTTGTTGAGTGAGTAGAGACTTTAACCCACACCACCTCCGTGAGTAAGCCTTGGATTACTCAACTTTGCTATTCTAGTGGTCAAGTGCTAAAGGAGTGTAATGTTAAGCCTCAGAACACCACTGGTAAATAGATAGTATTGCCACAATCTGAGCCCAGTAACCTCTGCCTGCCATGGGACTCTTGAAAAATGTCCACAGTGCAACTATTGATTCTGTTTTCCAAGACATTGTGGTGATATTCTCTCTGAGTCTGATGCATCTTCATGTTGTTTTTTTATTTTTATGAAAACAAGCTTTCTTGACTGTGGTGCAATGGGTGTTTCCGTTAATTCAAAGAACTATGATGAGTTGCTTCTTGAGTCTTTGGGTGATTTTCTAGCCCTCACTCATCAACAGCTCTTAGATGTTTTCCACCTAGGATGCTCCTTGAAGGTGGGGAATTTCGTTCACATCTGACAGACTCAAGATCTTCCTCGTCCCGGTTTGAAGACTGCTGTTGTCGTCACAGATGAGACTTTCTGCTTTCTCTCTTCAGGCCATGTGGGTGTTGTATGTGTTCCTTCCTTGTGAGATAAACTGTTGCCTCTGCCATTCATGTTATCTTTCTCAGGCGTGTTTGTGTTCTGATTTCCATGGTTTGGTTTCATTGACAGATCTTCAGCCGCTTGCGACCCCTGTCTTGTCATGAGTTTGCTAATGTTCATGCCATTTTGATAGAATGTATTGGTGCTGGACACTTCTTCAAAGGTATCAGTGAGGATTGAGGCACCATGTGATGCATGGCTCCCTGGACCTTTCTGCAACTTGATAGACCTAATCGCTGGATATCCAGGATTCTACCTTGCTTTCCTCATCTGGTGTGTGCATCAGACAACAACATTTTGTGCTAAAAGGATGAGATCAACACAAGATGCACCTCAAGGGAGCTCACCTCAGGTGGGACAGGTGGGTGAAAAGGAACAAGGGGCTAATGAACTATGTATGTTGATTACTGTGTTTTCTGACACTTGATTGTTGAAATGTACCTGTACCACATATAAAACAATAAAAAAACATTTTTTTTAACTAACTCTTTGTACCGTGTCTTCAGCTTGGATGTCTCTACACTATCTAATTTTCTGCTTTTTGCTTTTGAGACCTTTTTTTGTCCTCACTGACCTTTGCTTCTCTCTCAATCTCTTGTGTCTTTCTTGATGGTGCTTGAGGTGTGAAGCTTTGTGTTTGGTGAGCTCACCGGCTGTGGTCTTCTTGAAGATTTCCTATAATGATAGTGGTATTTCGAGGAGCTCGCATTGCGTGGTTGATGATTTGCAGCTCTCCATGATCCAGAGTCAAATGGCCTCCTCATGTTTTAATGTACTGATAGGCCGTGTTGTGCCAGGTTTTATAGACTTCTAACAAAAGCTGCCAAGGATTCACATGGCTCTGGCTATGCTGAGTTGAGAATGTGGCATTTTTGGTCCACATTCCTTTCAGGGTTAAAGTGTGCACACATTGCTTCTTTTAATTTTTTGTACAGATCAGTCTTTTTAGTAAACAATTTTCTGATTAAACACCAGTTATCATGCCCTACTAGATTTCTCATGAGCTGCAGCCTTTGTTTGTCCGTCAATTTACCGACTGTCCTGAGATTATTGTCTAATGACTCCAACAAATTCGTTTCACTTGGTCCCAAGTGCTGTATGTTATCTTCTAGGTCTGAGGGTGGCACTTTTAGTTAGAGAATTGAATTTCATGCTCTTCACTCTTTAGGTATGGTGGTGTTAGCTGTATCTTTATTTATTAATATCCCTATCTGTTATTGCTTTGTACGTCAGTTTATTTCCAGCTGTATGTTTTGTTTTGAGTTGTTTCACTCTTTAAGACCAGCCATACATGTAGGGTTGTCACCTTTCCAAAAGAAAAATACAGGCCATTCATTGTTTTAAACGTCTGCAAAAGCCTGGATGTGATATAAAATAGGACTGCAAACAAAATTGTCTTTATTCATTTGTAACATTACTTTTCTGGTGTTGTTTAATTATAAAGCGATACCAAAGGGAATGATAGACATAGAGTTAGAGCAAATCAAACACTCAACCCCAGTCAACTGATCTGGGTTTAATCCATCATCATTCTTTAGCTCACTCCACCACCCCAGTTCAGACATGGCCATATGCAAATCAGTCTGACCCTGTGCCTCATGGGAACAGTCCAGCCCGAACTGCCAAGCCATGTCTTCCCTGGACCGGAAACAAGCATCCTGGGACCGGTTTCGGGTTCATAACCCTCATCAGCCAGGCTATCTTGAATCCAGTGGCAAAGTGAGCAAGGGACCCACGTCTGGGCATACCCTGCCAACATTAGGGCGAACAAAGCGATACCAAAGGGGATGATGGACGGAGCGTTAGAGCAAATCAAACACTCACCCCCAGTCAACTGATCTGGGTTTAATCCATCATCCTTCTTTAGCTCACTCCACCACCCCAGTTCAGACATGGCCATATGCAAATCAGTCTGACCCTGTGCCTCATGGGAACAGTCCAGCCCGAACTGCCAAGCCATGTCTTCCCTGGACCGGAAACAAGCATCCTGGGACCGGTTTCGGGTTCATAACCCTCATCAGCCAGGCTATCTTGAATCCAGTGGCAAAGTGAGAAAGAGACCCACGTCTGGGCATACCCTGCCAACTTAGGGCGAACAAAGCGATACCAAAGGGGATGATGGACGGAGCGTTAGAGCAAATCAAACACTCACCCCCAGTCAACTGATCTGGGTTTAATCCATCATCATTCTTTAGCTCACTCCACCACCCCAGTTCAGACATGGCCATATGCAAATTAGTCTGACCCTGTGCCTCATGGGAACAGTCCAGCCCGAACTGCCAAGCCATGTCTTCCCTGGACCGGAAACAAGCATCCTGGGACCGGTTTCGGGTTCATAACCCTCATCAGCCAGGCTATCTTGAATCCAGTGGCAAAGTGAGCAAGGGACCCACGTCTGGGCATACCCTGCCAACATTAGGGGCGAACAAAGCGATACCAAAGGGGATGATGGACGGAGCGTTAGAGCAAATCAAACACTCACCCCCAGTCAACTGATCTGGGTTTAATCCATCATCCTTCTTTAGCTCACTCCACCACCCCAGTTCAGACATGGCCATATGCAAATCAGTCTGACCCTGTGCCTCATGGGAACAGTCCAGCCCGAACTGCCAAGCCATGTCTTCCCTGGACCGGAAACAAGCATCCTGGGACCGGTTTCGGTTTCATAACCCTCATCAGCCAGGCTATCTTGAATCCAGTGGCAAAGTGAGCAAGGGACCCACGTCTGGGCATACCCTGCCAACTTAGGGCGAACAAAGCGATACCAAAGGGGATGATGGACGGAGCGTTAGAGCAAATCAAACACTCACCCCCAGTCAACTGATCTGGGTTTAATCCATCATCATTCTTTAGCTCACTCCACCACCCCAGTTCAGACATGGCCATATGCAAATCAGTCTGACCCTGTGCCTCATGGGAACAGTCCAGCCCGAACTGCCAAGCCATGTCTTCCCTGGACCGGAAACAAGCATCCTGGGACCGGTTTCGGGTTCATAACCCTCATCAGCCAGGCTATCTTGAATCCAGTGGCAAAGTGAGCAAGGGACCCACGTCTGGGCATACCCTGCCAACTTAGGGCGAACAAAGCGATACCAAAGGGGATGATGGACGGAGCGTTAGAGCAAATCAAACACTCACCCCCAGTCAACTGATCTGGGTTTAATCCATCATCATTCTTTAGCTCACTCCACCACCCCAGTTCAGACATGGCCATATGCAAATCAGTCTGACCCTGTGCCTCATGGGAACAGTCCAGCCCGAACTGCCAAGCCATGTCTTCCCTGGACCGGAAACAAGCATCCTGGGACCGGTTTCGGGTTCATAACCCTCATCAGCCAGGCTATCTTGAATCCAGTGGCAAAGTGAGCAAGGGACCCACGTCTGGGCATACCCTGCCAACTTAGGGCGAACAAAGCGATACCAAAGGGGATGATGGACGGAGCGTTAGAGCAAATCAAACACTCACCCCCAGTCAACTGATCTAGGTTTAATCCATCATCATTCTTTAGCTCACTCCACCACCCCAGTTCAGACATGGCCATATGCAAATCAGTCTGACCCTGTGCCTCATGGGAACAGTCCAGCCCGAACTGCCAAGCCATGTCTTCCCTGGACCGGAAACAAGCATCCTGGGAACGGTTTCGGGTTCATAACCCTCATCAGCCAGGCTATCTTGAATCCAGTGGCAAAGTGAGCAAGGGACCCACGTCTGGGCATACCCTGCCAACTTAGGGCGAACAAAGCGATACCAAAGGGGATGATGGACGGAGCGTTAGAGCAAATCAAACACTCACCCCCAGTCAACTGATCTGGGTTTAATCCATCATCATTCTTTAGCTCACTCCACCACCCCAGTTCAGACATGGCCATATGCAAATCAGTCTGACCCTGTGCCTCATGGGAACAGTCCAGCCCGAACTGCCAAGCCATGTCTTCCCTGGACCGGAAACAAGCATCCTGGGACCGGTTTCGGGTTCATAACCCTCATCAGCCAGGCTATCTTGAATCCAGTGGCAAAGTGAGCAAGGGACCCACGTCTGGGCATACCCTGCCAACTTAGGGCGAACAAAGCGATACCAAAGGGGATGATGGACGGAGCGTTAGAGCAAATCAAACACTCACCCTCAGTCAACTGATCTGGGTTTAATCCATCATCATTCTTTAGCTCACTCCACCACCCCAGTTCAGACATGGCCATATGCAAATCAGTCTGACCCTGTGCCTCATGGGAACAGTCCAGCCCGAACTGCCAAGCCATGTCTTCCCTGGACCGGAAACAAGCATCCTGGGACCGGTTTCGGGTTCATAACCCTCATCAGCCAGGCTATCTTGAATCCAGTGGCAAAGTGAGCAAGGGACCCACTTCTGGGCATACCCTGCCAACTTAGGGCGAACAAAGCGATACCAAAGGGGATGATGGACGGAGCGTTAGAGCAAATCAAACACTCACCCCCAGTCAACTGATCTGGGTTTAATCCATCATCATTCTTTAGCTCACTCCACCACCCCAGTTCAGACATGGCCATATGCAAATCAGTCTGACCCTGTGCCTCATGGGAACAGTCCGGCCCGAACTGCCAAGCCATGTCTTCCCTGGACCGGAAACAAGCATCCTGGGACCGGTTTCGGGTTCATAACCCTCAACAGCCAGGCTATCTTGAATCCAGTGGCAAAGTGAGCAAGGGACCCACGTCTGGGCATACCCTGCCAACTTAGGGCGAACAAAGCGATACCAAAGGGGATGATGGACGGAGCGTTAGAGCAAATCAAACACTCACCCCCAGTCAACTGATCTGGGTTTAATCCATCATCATTCTTTAGCTCACTCCACCACCCCAGTTCAGACATGGCCATATGCAAATCAGTCTGACCCTGTGCCTCATGGGAACAGTCCAGCCCGAACTGCCAAGCCATGTCTTCCCTGGACCGGAAACAAGCATCCTGGGACCGGTTTCGGGTTCATAACCCTCATCAGCCAGGCTATCTTGAATCCAGTGGCAAAGTGAGCAAGGGACCCACGTCTGGGCATACCCTGCCAACTTAGGGCGAACAAAGCGATACCAAAGGGGATGATGGACGGAGCGTTAGAGCAAATCAAACACTCACCCCCAGTCAACTGATCTGGGTTTAATCCATCATCATTCTTTAGCTCACTCCACCACCCCAGTTCAGACATGGCCATATGCAAATCAGTCTGACCCTGTGCCTCATGGGAACAGTCCAGCCCGAACTGCCAAGCCATGTCTTCCCTGGACCGGAAACAAGCATCCTGGGAACGGTTTCGGGTTCATAACCCTCATCAGCCAGGCTATCTTGAATCCAGTGGCAAAGTGAGCAAGGGACCCACGTCTGGGCATACCCTGCCAACTTAGGGCGAACAAAGCGATACCAAAGGGGATGATGGACGGAGCGTTAGAGCAAATCAAACACTCACCCCCAGTCAACTGATCTGGGTTTAATCCATCATCATTCTTTAGCTCACTCCACCACCCCAGTTCAGACATGGCCATATGCAAATCAGTCTGACCCTGTGCCTCATGGGAACAGTCCAGCCCGAACTGCCAAGCCATGTCTTCCCTGGACCGGAAACAAGCATCCTGGGACCGGTTTCGGGTTCATAACCCTCATCAGCCAGGCTATCTTGAATCCAGTGGCAAAGTGAGCAAGGGACCCACGTCTGGGCATACCCTGCCAACTTAGGGCGAACAAAGCGATACCAAAGGGGATGATGGACGGAGCGTTAGAGCAAATCAAACACTCACCCCCAGTCAACTGATCTGGGTTTAATCCATCATCATTCTTTAGCTCACTCCACTACCACGTCCATCATCCCCTTTGGTATCGCTTTGTTCGCCCTAAGTTGGCAGGGTATGCCCAGACGTGAGTCCCTTGCTCACTTTGCCACTGGATTCAAGCTAGCCTGGCTGATGACGGCTGAATGGCCAGAAGCCGGTCCCAGGATGCTTGTTTCCGGTCCAGGGAAGACATGGCTTGGCAGTTCGGGCTGGACTGTTCCCATGAGGCACAGGGTCAGACTGATTTGCATATGGCCATGTCTGAACTGGGTTGGTGGAGTGAGCTAAAGAATGATGATGGATTAAACCCAGATCAATTGACTGGGGGTGAGTGTTTGATTAGCTCAAGCGCTCCGTCCATCATCCCCTTTGGTATCGCGTTGTTTAATTATTAGTCAGAGATTGTTAACACAGCTCTAGAACACATTTAAAAGTGTTTTCTATTTATATTTGCTGTTTGAAGTATGCACAGATAAAGACTAAAAATACTGGCTTTAGGTGATTTTGCTTATTTTTGTACCAGCTAAGACATCAAAATACCAGTGGTACCGGTAGAAAATCAGTCAGGTGGCAACCCTACATAGAGGCCAACATTTTATAACAGGAAAGTGGGAGATTTTGAAAACAAATTGGGGGTAAGTACTTTCTCAATTCACTTCTATTGAATCGAAGGAAATTCTAACAGGAGACAGCTAAAATAAGGTTATTTTTGGCTTAAAAAAATTGGGAGTCTCCCGTCTTAATCCGGTCTGTTGCCATGTATGGACCACTCATACATGTCTGCTGTGTTGAATCTCTCAGACAGCGGCGGTTCCTCCATGGGAGTGGAGGAGCGCCCGCCCCTTCCCCCACACTGCTGCACAGAAAGAGTGAAAAATAAAATGGTAATAAAATGAATTTATTACCATTTTAATTTTTACTCTCTGCCAGCAAACGGAGTGTGAGGGCAGGGTGGGCCAGTGCATCACTGCTGCCAGTGATTGCCAGCAGTGAGGAGTGGCCACTTAAGTTTGAAGTACAGGTTTTATCGGTTTGGCCGGCTATCTTGCTACGGCCAAACCGACATGTGCAATTCAAACCTCTTCAACCCGGCTTTCTTCAGTCGGGTTGGAGAAAAGACACAGGCCTATAGTGCCTTTTGGAGCATAGAGCCAGCCCACTCCAGCCAATCAAGACGCTTTGCTCATGCGAACCTTGTCTTGATTGGATGAGAGTTGGCTGTATGCTTCACGCTCGGAGGACATGCTGCAGAACATCGAGCTCGTGCTGCAGAACATCGAGTGGCAGTGTAAGAGATTTTTTTTTGTAAAATGTTTTTTTTGTGCCCGTCCAATGTAATATACCACCAACCGCCACTGGTCTCAGATGGTTGTCAGGATATGCCACGACTCTTCCCTTTACTTTTTTTCTAATCTAAATGCTTCTTAGGTAAGTTTTCTCATGCCTATGACATTTTTATGTATATGTAACTTTGCCTTGCAGCCTGTAAGCCCTGCTAACAACAGATGATATAATAAACTACACCACAGTTCGGCTCCACATGTGACTAATTTCTCCCTTGCACGAGTTTCCTCAGTTATTATATTTTTGGATACAGTTGGAGTTTGAAAATAGAGATGTTAAAAGAAAAGGAGACTGGAAATAGGAAGGGTAGACTGGGAAAAGCATGTGGGATTGCAGAGAAAGAAAGCGTGGAGGGGATTGAGGAAGAATGGTGAGAAGGGGGGCTGTGAGGGGTGTCGGAAGATGAGAAGCAGAGGAAGGGGGTTGGAGCAAGGGCGGTAGAGGGAGTTTCACCAGCCGACGGGTGGAGCCAGAAGGCGAGGGGAATGCGGTGACAGGAGAGAAGGTCGGGTGTGCGAGTGATGGTAAAATGATGAGATTAAAATGGGAAGATTTGAGGACAGGCTTCGTGTATTGAGCCATCATGTTCCTTTCCAGACTACTTTTGGAAAGTACACTTTATTAAATGAATGATGGATAGCAGGTGCTTGTTTTCTGTATTGGTGTGTCTGTAACTGCACAGGCCGCTGCAGAGCACGTGCCTTAATTTTATCCGTCAATCTGTAAACCCAATTGCATTTTTTGCTTAAATTGTTGCAAAATCTTTCCCTGTCGTTCTGTGAAGAAAAATCATATTTTAAAACATATAGTAGGTTGAAACAAATCCTGCTAAAACCCTCGGGACAGAAGGTCGGCTTAGAGGCCTGTGGCGCTCAAAGGGTTAACCGCAGAACTCGCCTCCCCTCGCCCTGCCCGTGCCCCCTGAGCCTCCTCTGGGGGTCACACACAGGCTGAGGGTCGCCTTTCAGGCAGATTTAGGGCTGCATATGCCACACACTGGGCTGGCTTGTTTGGCCGCCTTTGAAATCGGAGGCTGCGGGAGCTCCAGGGGCGGGGCCTGGGGGGCGGGGGTGCAAACTACAGCCGCGAGCTGCGGCTGCCTTTGGCCATGACTTCTGGGCGGGAGGAGGGCCTGTTCACCCGGCTCCTGTTTCTCCAGGTTCCTGTTTCTCCAGGTGCCATTCTGTTTATCCCAAATGTTCATCCTATTCTGCCGTTTTTCTGGAGGAGGCGGAAGAATGCCCCTCTGAACCGGAAGGCCTCGCGTTAGGGAACCGTGCTGCTCCGGGCACTTCTACTGATTTATTTAATTGCAGAGTTGTATTGTGCAGCGATTTGTGCCACTAGTGTGGTCTCAGAGCGCTGCCCTGGGCGGCCGGTTTTGGAGTTTTCCCAGTTGTCAGTTTGCAGTTTGTTGAGGGCATGTTTGTACTGTGAGTTTAGGCTTCAGAGACTGATAGAGCCCTCCTCCCCCCCCAAAGAGGCCCCCCCCATACAGGCTTCCCCCCCCCCGGGCTGCTGCAGTCGAGTCGCTAAGCAGTTGGCTCCCTGCTTACACCTTTCAGCGATGCGGAAGAATGTTACATCGATGGGCCACATTTCTTTCCCCTTAGACGCAGAATAGGCTAAAAAAAAAAAATAACCGTTGATACACAATTTCTAAAGTTCATTCTTTTATGCGAGTAAGGCAGCCCGAGGTGTTCGTGGTGAGAAACACCCGCGGACACTGGCGTTCGGTAAATTGCTTGAACATGCTTGCCTTATGCAATGGACGACTGGCTCTAAGGGGGAGGGGGGATGACGTGGCATACTGCTTCGGGACACTATTGGTCTCTGCAGAGTTATAGTATTTAAGGGTATGTAGCGCAAAATACGTCGAGGGTGATACAGTTTTACACAGCAAGTCCAAAGTAACTGGATGAAATGTTCTAATTGAGAAATTTTTAAAACCATGCTATGAGTCAGCGCGGTCGATAGTTTAAATAGTGCAGTGTCATACTATGCCCTGGCATCCATACGCTGTCCTAGCTATACATGCAGTCTACACAGGGCTTTAAGTGGGATGAAAAAACTGGGGGGTCTCTCAAAGGGGCGTGGTCAATGTAATTAAGGGCGTGGCTTAAAACGCATAAACTAAAAATCTGTGCTTAGCATAGTGTGCCGCCCGACTTGTATTTTGCTGTTTCTGTCATTGCATCCAGACATATGATGATACAACAAGTAACATCATACCTACAACAAGTCAGGACTATTGGCTTCGTCAGTGGTTGTTAGTTGCATAAGATAAATAAGCAGCAACTATGGCTTGTACATAATATTGAAAAAGCTTCCACTTAAAGCCCTGGTGACACCACGACAATGTTGCTGCTCCTGAGTTTCAAAAAGAGAAGTGGCAAATTGCAGTGTGCGCTATTCAATAGGGCCCCCTCACTCGCAACAGCGCTCGGAGTCTTGTGTTTTAAAAAGCAGGCACATGGTATATGTAAGAAGCAAGGATTTCCCTTCCCCTACAACGCTCACTTGGCATGAAGCCATGCCGTAACTTCTCCACTAGTGAGAAGTGAGCAGTGTGAGCAGCGCACATCGATGTGCCTGCTGTCACTGCAGTCCGGAAAACAATGGACAGCTTGTGCCAGGGCACAAAACAGAGCCCGATAGAGACCCGTTTCGAGGCCCCCTTTAAAAAACTGCCGGTGCTCAGACCCGGTGAGACCCGGCCCACTTAAAGCCCTGAGTCTACCACATTAGACTCTGGTTCCTTTCTGTGCAAGCCCTAAAAATGGCCACCTGTCCTCAGCACCAAGGGTTATGCTTTGGGGCATGGTCGAACTCTGAAGGATTACTTCTTAGGGCTTTACGCCACCAGCAGTCTCTTGGGTGTCTGAACAATTGCAGTATAACTTTTAACAGCATACCTGCCAACTCACACTGTACCACCGTGTAACACACAATATCGGCTCCCATCGTACAGTCTCTCGGTGTGGAGCCGATATCTCACGATGGCAGGGAGAACGAGCTGAAAACCTTTGCAAATAGTGGTTTTCCAGCTCATTTTCAGAGGCTTTGAACTGCTGACGTCCCCTAAGTGGCGTGAAAACACCCCAGGACATGGGCACCAGCCTCAGTAAGCTATTTTTGGGGGTAGGATGGGGCTTGGGGGCGGGGTTCAAAAGGGCCTCGTAACTACTTCTCAGCACGAGGCCCAGCCCTCTTCTCACACAATGAGCTTGTTCTTCCAGTTGGCAGGTATGTAACAGCATGTTTACATTCGTAAAGAAAAAACATCAAAATCAGTTTTAATTGTGTGACGCTAGGCTGCAGCGCCTTATTCTGTTACGCTGTGGCACGAAATGGCGTGAGGGCAGGCCAGGTTTCAGCGACCATGATGGGGGCAAGGCCTTATTAGGATGTAATGCTTTTGGCCCGTACTGTACTTAAGGGCGTTCATAAAAGAGTTTATAGCAACCTTTGAAAAGCTGTATTTGAAAACATGCAACATGTAGAGTTTTTCGCCTTGCCACATTCAGGGCACTCGGAAGGGGGGCCATCAGCAGATAAGTGCAGTCCCGAAAGGGGAGGGGGAGAAATGTCCAATGACACCTGGATTCGGCGTGGGCAGTGAACCCCGGGTGACGAAGGGGATCAGGGTGGACGCTTCTGTGGCTGTCGATAGTACTGCCCTGAAGAGGTGGGGGAGATGATACTTGCACCGGGGCACAAATAATGGCCTGGTTGCCCAGGGCTATCTTCCAAAAGATGCCTAGGAGAGATCCCTTGTTAAGGTTGACTCTGCCATGTTGATTTTGGGATCAGTTTTCTAGCTGGCCAGGCTCCCTCGTATTGGCAAGCAGGTGAATTTGTTCTGAGTTAAATTCAGTAAGTGGCCCCCGGAGTGGGTGAAATGGGCTCTATTCAGTTCTCCTGAGCTGGAAGGGCTGGCTAGGCTGTCAACCATGAATCTGGGTGGGTTAAACATGAGGAGAATTGACTACTGGTAACCTGTGGGGGCTTTGTATTACTGATGTACATTTGTGTATTGTTTATTAGTTTGTATGCAATGTTTATGTTTACTCCTGTTTGTAATAAATACAGTCTAGGAAGTGTTTTTACAGAACCAATACGATGGGTGTAAGGCTATTTTTTTTTATACAACTTTTGGGCAGAGAGTTTGCCTGTAATGGGAATTGTTCTTGGCTCTCCCCACCCTCCTTGTCATCTAATAAGACACTCAGGGGTCGATTCCGATCTCGGCCGGTAGGGCACCGAATCGGATTCGGCTTTACCGGATCCGATTCGGAGCCCTCTTTCCCGACCGATTCGAACGTGCGCCCGGGTGAGCGAGTACGATGCGAGCGCTCGCGAAATCGCCGACCAACTCGTTCGCGGGACCCAACCGCTCCGACCGAATCGCACGGACACGACTCGCACCGCGCAATGGAGACGTTCCCCGGCCGGGTAAGTACGATGCGCGCCTCGAGCAGTCCGACCGACACGCGCAGTCCGGCTCCAAAGAGCAGTCAGAGCCGCACTTTGGGGGTCCATGTCGGACCCCCCTGTACGCGTAGGCGCGCGAGTCGCACAGGTCCCCCCTACCTGTGCATGTACGGCGCGAGTCGCTTCGACGCGTATCTGCTGTAGGGGGCGCCCTTGTTCGCCTCGCACCCATTGAGTCAATGGGAGCCCGCGTACGCAATGTACGACCGGCTCCCATTGACTTCAATGGGAGTCCGACCGAATCGAGTCCGATTGCATGCGAACGCATCGTACTCGTTCGGTCGGACTGCTAGAGTCCGATTCGGTCGGAAATCTCTCCGGGTCTGGCTCGGTCGGGGAGATTTCCGGCCTGAATCGGAATCGGCCCCCCAGTCTGCATAAAGTATACTTTGAAGAAAGCAGTGCTATTGCCCTGTGCAATGCGATCTTGCAGAAAGCAGTTATGCATATTTTATTTAGCTTGGCTAGATCTGATTAAGGAGGAAAATAACCTGCATTGTGGCGAAAGTTACCTCTTAACTCAAAGAGTAAGGAGGTCATTACGATGGCGGACGGAAAAAAAACCGACCGCCATGGTAGCGGGAAAACACCGCCCGCCGCTACCGCGGAAAAACCGACGGCTAGATTCGGATCCGCAGCGGTAAAACCACAACCGCGGCGGAAAGGAGACCCGAGAATCCGCCGTACGCCTGCAAAAAGGGCCCAAACCCGTCCGCGGCGGTCGGATTCGCAGCGGAAACAGGCCAAACGCCCGCAACCACAGCGGAGACACCGCCATCAAAATTATGATATTCCCGACATCCCCGCGGTGCAGTGCGCTGTTTCCGACCGCCGCGGTCAACAACAGTGAAGAATCAGTAAGACGGCGGAAGCGCCATAGCCGAGCCACCACAGCGGACGCTCCGCCAAAAAAATGGCAGTCGCAAGAAAAACACACATGTCCACAAAGTGCACCAACCATACAAGGCATGCACCCAAAAATAGCTAACACAGCCCAAAGACACACCCCCATGGGAAACTCCAAAACTTCAAATCCCAGGTACACACACACACCACACCTGCAACCAATACCCCATCCTGACACACCCACAGACACCAGTATAAATCCAGCCCCCAACAGACCACAATCCTTTGCAAAACTCCACAACTGAGGGGACATCCACCACAGATGACAGGAGAGGCAAATCTGCACAACACACACACATCACCACCACCACCACCACCACTCCCACACCTGCACCTCTAACACCTTTGCACAGCACACACCATACACATCACAACCACCACTACCACTCCCAAACCTGCACCCTAAACACCTTGACACATCACACACCATGTCACCACAGAGAATGCCCAAATTCACTGAGAGCGAGTTGAGGGTCATGGTCGATGAGATAATCAGGGTAGAACCATAATTGTTTGGTAACCAGGTCCAACAGACACCACTAGCAACAAGGACGCAAATGTGGAGAAGGATAGTAGAGAAGGTCAATGCAGTAGGGACCGTGCCACGCAATAGAGATGAAATCATGAAATCAAAAAGAGGCGAGCCAAGAACCATGAGCTGGCTCACAGGACAGGCAGTGGCCCTCCTGTTCCACTCAAAACATTCTCTGAATGGGAGGAGAAGGTGCTTGGCATTCTACATCCAGAGAGTCTCTCAGGAATACCCGGGGGAGTGGAGGCTGGTAAGTACAAACAAATGCCTAACATCACACAAATGTACTGTCTTGCCCTATCACAAAATAATACCTCCTAAGTACAAATTCATTCATGTGCACAACACTCCTCCCAACACATCTCTCACAGATACAACAGACACTCCCCCTGAAGCCCCCCAAAGGTAGTCAGCAACATCACCATGGGTACATGTATACATGCTGCCAGCACTACAACTCCCACCAGGCCCCCTTGGCCCACAGCTGAGCAGGATGGAGCACTGCCCCCACCCAGAAGCATGCCTCAGCCATTGTGTGCTACACCCTCACCTAACAGGTAGGTAGCCATCTTCACAGGGAGGTGGGTGGGTGTTTGGGAGGCCTGCACTACAACTCCCACCAGGCCCCCTTGGCCCACAGCTGAGCAGGATGGAGCACTGTCCCCACCCAGAAGCATGCCTCAGCCATTGTGTGCTACACCCTCACCTAACAGGTAGGTAGCCATCTTCACAGGGAGGTGGGTGGGTGTTTGGGAGGCCTGCACTACAACTCCCACCAGGCCCCCTTGGCCCACAGCTGAGCAGGATGGAGCACTGCCCCCACCCAGAAGCATGCCTCAGCCATTGTGTGCTACACCCTCACCTAACAGGTAGGTAGCCATCTACACAGGGAGGTGGGTGGGTGTTTGGGAGGCCTGCACTACAACTCCCACCAGGCCCCCTTGGCCCACAGCTGAGCAGGATGGAGCACTGCCCCCACCCAGAAGCATGCCTCAGCCATTGTGTGCTACACCCTCACCTAACAGGTAGGTAGCCATCTTCACAGGGAGGTGGGTGGGTGTTTGGGAGGCCTGCACTACAACTCCCACCAGGCCCCCTTGGCCCACAGCTGAGCAGGATGGAGCACTGCCCACACCCAGAAGCATGCCTCAGCCATTGTGTGCTACACCCTCACCTAACAGGTAGGTAGCCATCTTCACAGGGAGGTGGGTGGGTGTTTGGGAGGCCTGCACTACAACTCCCACCAGGCCCCCTTGGCCCACAGCTGAGCAGGATGGAGCACTGCCCCCACCCAGAAGCATGCCTCAGCCATTGTGTGCCGCACCCTCACCTAACAGGTAGGTAGCCATCTTCATAGTGAGACGGTGCAGTGTGTTTGGCTATCCGTCCCACAAAATGCAACATGCATGCTGTCCCACCACTATGGAGGATGGGACACTACACCCCCAATAAGAAGCATGTGGCAGGCAATGTATGCTACCCACCCAACTCACAGGTAGGTAACCGCATCTCACAGGTCGTGGTGTGTGGGGCTGGGAAGCTTGCACAACAACTCACACGGGCCCACCTGACCGCCAGCATACAAGACCCATTACTTCCTGGCACCAACATGCATGTGTCAGTCATTGCAATGTACACTGCAAAAGAACTGGCATGTGGACATATCATGCTGACTTGTCCCACACTGGACCAAGATGGAAGCCCTCATCCTACACACACGGAGAGGTCGCACAAATACAAGGAAAACACAGCAAACACAACATATCCACAGCCACAACATAAAGCCAGATATGCATTTAAAAAAACATGTTGGCATAGGACTCCAGGCCTCTCAATGCACAACTGCACACCCAGATAGCATTGGCAACTATAGTGTGCACACACCTAAGAAAATGAAACTGTGACAGCAACCAAAGTGTGAATGACTGAAACACATGTCGATGGAACTCCGAGCACAACCATGCACACCACCACATGCCATCTGACAGTAGCAGTGGACCAGACCACCTAGGATCGACTTAAAGCAAACATAAGCATGTCTGGAATTGCAAATACAGATATCTACACCACATTGAAAAGGTATGCATGAAACTACAATGCTCACTCACTGTGCAGAGAGAACCGCTACAAGGGCTCTACAAGTGACACATATGCGTAAATGGATGACATATGATTGATCAATCACAGGATGCCAACATGAGACTGTCAATGTCAAAATATCACATTGTGCATGTCATGTCTTGACAACTCCCAAAATGGACAAGTAATGTATGTACCACAACAGCTTGTAATGCATCACTGGATGTCGGTCAATGCTAATTTGTACAGTGAACAACTGCTGGATGTACAAACAGTTGATGTAACACTGCTAACACAAACTTTGATGGGTGCAAAACAATGACCATTTCGCATCTGACCCACAGGTGACCAAGAACTCACTGCAGAGGATGACACCACCCTGCAGTGCCAGTCCCCCCCCCCCCCGGAACAGAGACAACTGGATGAGGACTCCCTGGATTCCTTGGATGAGGAGCTCCACGCTGGCCCATCTGGTGTGGCAGGCCGCAACCAGTTCCAGGCACCCATTGTCCCCCCAACCACATCAGCTGCAGCCCCTGACCATCCTCTGACAGCTGCTGTCACGGCCTGTGTGTCACCCACTACCACCACCACCACAGCTGTCCGCAACACCCACCCTGCCCCAGGGGTTGAGCAGCCCACCACATCGACTGCGGAGGCCAGGGAGAGGATGCAGCGGGCCAATGTGAGGACCGGACAGGACCGTGGCAGCAGTGTAGCTGGACGGGACAGGCTCATGCAGAGGGGGACTGATCCTGGGATGGAAGCCCTGGGCCACATCGACAGAGTCCTTGGGGCCTACCAACAGGCCCAGGGACGAATGGGCCGGTTAGAGGAAGAATCTCGGGAGCACCTCCTGCTGCTGAGGTCCATGGACACACGCATGGGACAGATTGTGGACCTCTTGGGGCAGCTAGTGGCGGTTCTGAGGGACAGGCAAGCGCAACATTCTACCCCTCTGCCTCCCCCCGTTGGGCAGCAGGATGACACCTCATCATCCTCCCCTGCGTCCACAGAGGGGGGTGAGTCCTCAGACCCAACTGCCCCTGCAGCAGTGGCCCCTCCAGTGAAGCGCAAGAGGGGCCGTCCAAGGAAAGGCCAGGGGGACTCACGTGCCATAGCACCTGCCAAACGCTAGTCCCCAAACCAGCCATGATGGCAGACCACTGCACCACTGCATTGACCTTTTGGACTATCCTTCACCACACTGTCATGTGAATGGCATCCAACTGTTGGACTGGGTCTCCACATCATTGTGGGGACTACTCAAGTATCTCATTTACCTTGACTGTCAACTCACTTCCTCAATTACCCCCTTTACATGTTCTCCACCCTTGCATGTCACAGTTGTTAATAAATGCACCTTACACACATGTTGTTGTGTCTGCTCCGTCTTTAATACAGGATGTGCAACCTTCACCGCGTAGGACATGGTCCAGGGGAATGGAATGTAGGTAACAAGTGAGATGCTGAAGGGACCTACGGAAAACCGCAGAACAAGAGTCACTTGTATGGGTGTGGCATTGCACACATCACACAACACTTGTCAACAAGGTACTCAGATCTACAAACATTACACAGAGCAACAGTCACCATAGAGACAATCTGTTTCACACTAACCAATCACACATACATAGGCAGGCAGCAATGAGTCAACACCAAGCTGCAGTCAGCAAGCTCACATACACCCACACAGCAACAGCGACACCATCAGACCATTTTGTCCCTTCTACATCGACACTCACCTTCAAGTGAAGTAGCGGGTGATGAGCTGTCGACGCATGTCGACACCTTGCTCCTCTCCACTGCCCTCGTCACTGGATCCGGCTTGATTTGCAGGTGGCGGCCTTGGCTGCTCATCATCGTCATCCAGGATCAGGGGTATTGCCTTGCGAATGGCCAGGTTGTGGAGCATGCAGCATGCCACCACTATCTGACACACCTTCCCTGGCGAGTACATAAGGGCCCCCCCAGTACGGTCCAGGCACCGAAATCTTGATTTTAGCAGACCAAATGTCCGTTCTATCACACGACGTGTCCTCCCATGGGCATCATTGTATCGCACATCAGCTGGCGTGACGGGGTTCCGCAATGGGCTCAGCAACCACGGGCGGTTTGGATATGCCGAGTCACCTGGGTGTGAGAGACACAGATTAACCTTGCAGTCCCAAAATGCAACACAACAGCATGTCACACACACACACCACTCTAATCCACCATACATACTCACCCACAAGCCATGCACGCTCAGGAAGCAGATTGGCCATCAACTGAGGAACGATGCTGCTGCGCAAGATGTGGGCATCATGGGCTGAGCCGGGAAACTTGGCACACACGTGTGAGATGATCATGTCCGCCAGGCACACCACTTGAACATTTACCGAGTGTGAATGCTTCCTATTGCGGTAAACCTGTTCACGTGCCTGTGGTGGCACAAGCCCAACATGTGTGCAATCAATTGCACCAATGACATGTGGGATATGTCCAAGGGCATAGAAATCGCCCTTCACAGCCACCAACTCAGGCCCCCTGGGAAAATGGATATATCTGTCTTTGAACAGCATCATGGCCGACAGGACATCCCTCAGCACCATGCTGAACATCGGCTGTGACATCCCGCCTGCACTTGCGACCGTGTGCTGGAATGAGCCCGTTGCAAAGAAATGCAGGCATGCCATCACCTTAGCTGTTGCGGTGAAAGCTGTTGGATATGTCCGACGTGGCTGCAGGTGGGGCTCCAACATGGCACATAGGTTCTGCAGGGTTTGTCGGTCCAGCCTGAATTTGCGGATTATTTCCTCATTCTCCATGTCTGCCAGGACTGTGAACGGACGATGGATATTGGGCCTCCTCCTCCTAGGACAGATCACAGTGCACAGATGTCAATGCAGAAGCCCATGAAATGTGCATCACATCAATTTCTGCTCCAGACACATTCCCAACTCTTACAACATGCACCATTAACCAACAGGGCACTTCACAAGTAGGTTCACATCAGGCACACTACTCGTACACCTGTCCCCTTACCAGCAGCAATTATCTGTGCACCCCTCCGGCTCATTCGCATGCACAGTGTGATATACTAACAGATATGTGTGCATACCTGTGAGTATGACCCCCAGCATATGTTAATAATTGCAATACTACCCGAACACACCATGTTGCTGGCCCTGACACACCTCCCAAAACAGGTTGCACATGGCACACATCAACTACACACTGACCACCGGCTGAGCGTGGGGGACACGTGTGTGCATGTGCATTGGACAATGTGCCAGTTGCTGATGCCCCTAGTCCAGTCAATGAGACGACATTGTGCGTTACATTGCACACACAGACATTGACCATTATCTCCATATGCTATGCAACACAGTAACTGGACAGTCTACATTTCATTACACAGCACATGTGACATGTGCGAGTGTATGTGCCCATGCAATGTATTGGCGACCCATATATGGTATGTGTTGGTGACGTGGAGTGACATGTCCCTTTTGTGCATTTGCCCTCATGAGGACCCTTCAATTGTTGAGACACTGGGCATTGTATATGTTGGCCTATGCAGAGATCTGGAGGACACGTTAGGTGCAGCACAGCTACTCCACAACTCCATTAATGCTCACTCCAGGCACTGTCTGGCAGACATATGGCGGTGCCTACCGCCTGGCCACTGAGGTGTGGCACCGCCCATAACCCATGCACGTTCGCGGGAGACACCGCCAGATATGTGTGTGACAATAGCGGTCACCATGCACCGCTACCCAAATCACGGTCACTCCAGGCACTGTCTGCCAGACATATGGCGCTGCCTACCGCCTGGCCACTGAGGTGTGGCACCGCCCATAACCCATGCACGATCGCGGGAGACACCGCCAGATATGTGTGTGACAATAGCGGTCACCATGCACCGCTACCCAAATCACGGTCACTCCAGGCACTGTCTGCCAGACATATGGCGGTGCCTACCGCCTGGCCACTGAGGTGTGGCACCGCCCATAACCCATGCATGTTCGCGGGAGACACCGCCAGATATGTGTGTGACAATAGCGGTCACCATGCACCGCTACCCAAATCACGGTCACTCCAGGCACTGTCTGCCAGACATATGGCGGTGCCTACCGCCTGGCCACTGAGGTGTGGCACCGGCATGGACCATGCCCATGCCCATGCAGCCAATGGGAAGCAGCCTCGCGGTAGCCTGATGCGAGTTTGAAAATCGCGGTGGGCGTGCACCACCCCCGTGGAGGCGCTCACTGGAGGCATTCAAATGATGCACCACCGCGGTAGCGTGCACATGCATCCTACGGTGTGTCACCGGCATGGACCATGCCCCTGCAGCCAATGGGAAGCAGACTCGCGGTAGCCTGATGCGAGTTTGAAAATCGCGGTAGGCGTGCACCGCCACCGCGGAGGCGGACATTGGATGTATTTGAATGAGGCAGACCTCGTACACCAATTGCAGCACTCTGGGACCACTGACACAGCCCCAGGGGCATTTATATGTGTGGGAGGGCGTACCACATTCCCACAGCTACCAGGGACTGCTGACTGACAACCCTCCACCTGCTGCTGCTGCTGCACCTGCTGCCTCAAGGGACTGCTGGCTGCCACCCTGCACCTGCTGCCTCAAGGGACTGCTGGCTGCCACCCTGCACCTGCTGCCTCAAGGGACTGCTGGCTGCCACCCTGCACCTGCTGCCTCAAGGGACTGCTGACTGCCACCCTCAACGTGCTGCTGCTGCCACATGTCCATTGTGATGTCGAGGACTCAGAAGATCCGTGCCAGTCCCTTCACCAGTGAGGAGCTTGGGGTCCTGGTAGACGGGGTGCTTGCACAGTACCCAAGGCTTTATGGCGGCCCTAATGTCGTGGTAAGTCTCCCAGACTGTGAGTGAGAGTGCAGGGTGTGCACACGTGGGGTGGAGGTGCTTCGGTATGTGTCAGTGGTTGTGGGGCTCTGACATGCACTGCCTATCATGTTTACTACAGCGGGAAGGGCTTGGTGGGCTCTTTCACACGTTACCCTGCATGCCTATCCTGAGTAGAGGGACATGTCCTGTAGTGTCAGCCATACAGTGCAGCTGCATTTTGGTGATGCAGGAGTCTGGCCAGTTGGCGTTTGTGTGAATGGCTGTGTTGCTCCCAATTGACCCACTCAGTGTCAGTCGACCTGCCCTGCACAGTCCCCACCGAATGCCACATGTCCACATCAATGCATGTACAGTGTGTACCATGTGTGTTTGGCTCACGCCTCTTCATCTAAGTCCCATCTCTGCCATGTAGATTGCACAGGAGCAGGCGTGGGAGAAGGGTGTGTGTATGACAGTTGTTGTCACTCTATGTGAGTTCCAAGACACAGTGAGGCTTTCACAGGGCTAGGACACTTGGGTCTGCGCAGTGTTGGACACAGTGAGTCCAACAACATGACACATGTTGTGCTATCTTCTCTATGTGTAGTTGTAGGTGACTGCAGACAGTAGCTGCAGGCAGACTACACGTTGCTTGCTGTGTCGGTATCCTGCATGTGAATGGGATGTGGAGGTACTCTGTCCACCATCGAACATGCATGCCTGTACGTCTGATTGACCAATGACATTGCATCATGTTCAGAGCAATTGTTGGCTATGTGACAGTTGTAGCTGGAGTTTTGGATGAGTCACTGTCGTGCTACTGCATTTTCGTTGTGTTGTTATTGTGCACTGTGTCACTGGCACATCACCCCTCTTGTCTCCCATGCCTGCAGCTGAAGGTTCACCAGCGTAAAGCCGTGTGGAGGGCCATTGCCTCCAGAGTCCGGGATCTGGGTGTGTCAAACCGAAGGCGCACCCACTGTCATAAAAGGTGGGACGACATCTGCCGGCTGAGCAAGAACGTGGCCGAGATGACGCTGGGGCTGCTCCCTCGGACTGGCAGGTTGGCTAGGCGCAGCATGACACCACTAATGGCCCGCATCCTGGCTGTCACACAACCTGAGCTGGACAGACGACTGAGGGAGCATCAGCAGTGAGCCAGGGGTGAGTATGTGTTGCAGGCTGCCTTTGGCTGGGAGTGGGTGCATGTGTCTACAGAGTGTGCAAATTGTCAGCTGTGTGACGTTGGTTGTGTGGTGCAATGTTTTGGGAGTGGCCTCTGTGCTGGGTGTATGTGCCATGCTTTTGCCCAAATGGCGCTTCATGAAGTGATTTTTAGCACTGTGCATCTCTCTTACATTTGGAGTTGTGGCCTTCAGGTACCTTCTGCTGTGGGGTGGTGTGTGAATTCTGATGGATGGTAATGCCAGTGTGCCAACTGTGAATGCGTTTCAATGAATGCGTGCAATTCCAGACCTCAGATGTCTGCCAGTCAGACATCTGAGGCCAATGTGCAACAGTAGATGTGCCCATGGACTCGATATGGTGGATGGCATGTGTGCAGGGTCATTGTGGGCTGGTATGTTGTAGTCTGTGTGGTCCCCTACTGCTCCGCACATGTAGGTGATGTGCACCATGTCGTGGTGTTCATCCTTGCCAACATCGGGACAGTGTGTGTGCACAGGCCATTTTGGGGCTGTGTCTGATGTGAGCCAACTGCAGGATGGTGTGCTGTGTGAATCACCTGGGTCACTTATGGCAGGACGTGTGGCGGACATGCACCGTTGTGTCGAAATTTTGGGTGTCAAGATATATGTGTGCCCAGGGTGGCATGCAATGTGCTGCACTCCTCTTTCTAGGATGCAGATGTATTGGCACGTGTTAGTTCTGTTGATGCCACTCATCTCACAGTACTTCTCTCTCCTATGCAGCAGCTCCCGTATGTGCAGAGGGAGAGGGGACGGACACCAGTGGTGAGGCTTCCACTGCAACAGCCGCACCGGAGCTGACTGACACAGATGTGACCAGCGCCGAGCAGGGGGACAGGAGTCTGCTGGAGGACTCACTGCTGGAGACACAAAGCTCTACCTCATCTCACGCCAGCGGTGACACATCCATGTTGGGGGGTACAGGGAACGGGGACTCTGCCTCCTCTTCCGCCACACAGCGTCCAGTGCCCAGCCTCCCTTCAACCTCCACTGGTGCTGCCCGTGTCCGCACAAGTAGGAAGGGAAGAGTCACCTTCACCCCAGGCACAGCTGCCCCAGCCCATGTCAGCCCTGCTGCCCTCAGTGCAGAAGCAGTCGAGCTATTGCGCCAGCTGTGTGTGGGGCAGACAGCACTTCTCAATGCCTTCCAAGAACACGACAAAAAGTTGGGGCAGGTTATAGCTTTCATGGAGGGCTTACATTCCGACGTAGGTGGGCTACACCGCACTGTGCAGTCCTTGTCATCAACTGTCACAGCAGCCCTGCAACAGGCACATAGTCAGGGAGCGGCTCCCAGCACTCGGTCCGGCCCCGTGTCACTGTGCACCTCTGACGACAGTGACAATGCCCAACGGACCCCAAAGTCCCGATACAGAACCCGCAGCACACAGGAGCAGCAGCAACCCAAACGTACTAGGGCACAGACACCATCCCCACATAAGAGTAAGGCCACCCCAGAGCGCAGAGAGAAAAGCCCATCAGGCGACAGCAAGGGCCACAAAGCAAAGAAAAAAGCATCAGGGTCACAGGCCTCACCTTCCTCCCCTGCCAAAGACTCCCCTGTCCCAAAGACGTCTCGCAGAGGCAAAAAGACAGTTTCCACACCCACTGAGAAGGTGTTGCCTGCAAACATTACACAGGATGAGGGCCACATGGATAATCCATCCTTGACCTCCACTCCAATCCCAAGCCCTGTGAAGCCAGCACGGGAGGACACTGTAGGGGGCAAAGCTGGTGGACAGAGGGAGGCAGGGCGGCGGCAAACACCAGGCAAGCGCACAGCGGGTTCCAGCATGTCCCCAGAGGGGGGGTCACCATCCACACCAGAATCATCTTTGGTGTTGGGGTCACCTGTTGTGTCTGCCCAGTTCCCCTCAATCCCCTGACAGGGAAGCCTTTCAGGATCCCCAAGAAGTGGAGAGGCACCCCTCCACAATCTCCGGCACACACTGTGTCTCACCAGGGCATGAGTCCACCTCCCTGGGCCACCACCCCACCTGGTCCAAGCAGCCCCCCAGCTACCACATGCACAGTTGGCTCTTCCACAGTTGTTACTCCCACTGCCCAGGGTAGTCCGCCAACAGACCCCAACACACAGTCAGCTCCAAGTCCGACAGACAGCCCCATCTGAGTGGTGGTCACCCTCACACACCTGTCTGTCCACAGGGGTGCGTGTGATGCCCATTGTCAGACCCATTACTCTGTTGCTGGGCATGGCATGGTAGAGTTGCATACATTCCCTGTGTGGCTTCTGATGTAACTACTCTGCACATTGTACTTTCCTTGTGTTTCACTGCTGTGTGCCCCCTGCCTGTGCAGCTTCTCATGGACTCACTCTGCACTTTGTCCTGCCCACTGGCCTTGCTGTTCACTGCTGTGTGCCCCCTGCCTGTGCAGCTTCTCATGGACTTAATCTGCACTGTGTCCTGGCCACTGGCCTTGTTGTTCACTGCTGTTTGCCCCTTGCCTCTGCAGGATCTCATCTACCTCACCTGCACTGTGTCCTGCCCACTGGCCTTGTTGTTCACTGCTGGTTGCCCCTTGCCTCTGCAGGATCACATGTACCTCACCTGCACTTTGGACTGGCCACTGGCCTTGCTGTTCACTGCTGTGTGCCCCCTGCCTGTGCAGCTTCTCATGGGCTCACTCTGCACTTTGTCCTGCCCACTGGCCTTGTTGTTCACTGCTGCGTGCCCCCTGCCTGTACAGCTTCTCATGGACTTAATCTGCACTGTGTCCTGGCCACTGGCCTTGTTGTTCACTGCTGTTTGTCCCTTGCCTCTGCAGGATCTCATGTACCTCACCTGCACTTTGTCCTGCCCACTGGCCTTGTTGTTCACTGCTGTGTGCCCCCTGCCTGTACAGCTTCTCATGGACTTCATCTGCACTGTGTCCTGGCCACTGGCCTTGTTGTTCACCTCTGTTTGCCCCTTGCCTCTGCAGGATCTCATGTACCTCACCTGCACTGTGTCCTGCCCACTGGCCTTGTTGTTCACTGTTGTTTGCCACTTGCCTGTGCAGCTTCTCATGTACCTCACCTGCACTTTGGACTGGCCACTGGCCTTGCTGTTCACTGCTGTGTGCCCCCTGCCTGTGCAGCTTCTCATGGACTTCATCTGCACTGTGTCCTGGCCACTGGCCTTGTTGTTCACTGCTGTTTGCCCCCTGCCTGTGCAGCTTCTCATGTACCTCACCTGCACTTTGGACTGGCCACTGGCCTTGCTGTTCACTGCTGTGTGCCCCCTGCCTGTGCAGCTTCTCATGGACTTCATCTGCACTGTGTCCTGGCCACTGGCCTTGTTGTTCACTGCTGTTTGCCCCCTGCCTGTGCAGCTTCTCATGTACCTCACCTGCACTTTGGACTGGCCACTGGCCTTGCTGTTCACTGCTGTGTGCCCCCTGCCTGTGCAGCTTCTCATGGACTTCATCTGCACTGTGTCCTGGCCACTGGCCTTGTTGTTCACTGCTGTTTGCCCCCTGCCTGTGCAGCTTCTCATGTACCTCACCTGCACTTTGGACTGGCCACTGGCCTTGCTGTTCACTGCTGTGTGCCCCCTGCCTGTGCAGCTTCTCATGGACTCACTCTGCACTTTGTCCTGCCCACTGGCCTTGTTGTTCACTGCTGTTTGCCCCTTGCCTCTGCAGGATCTCATGTACCTCACCTGCACTGTGTCCTGGCCACTGGCCTTGTTGTTCACTGTTGTTTGCCACTTGCCTGTGCAGCTTCTCATGTACCTCACCTGCACGTTGGACTGGCCACTGGCCTTGCTGTTCACTGCTGTGTGCCCCCTGTGCAGCTTCTCATGGACTTCATCTGCACTGTGTCCTGGCCACTGGCCTTGTTGTTCACTGCTGTTTGCCCCCTGCCTGTGCAGCTTCTCATGTACCTCACCTGCACTTTGGACTGGCCACTGGCCTTGCTGTTCACTGCTGTGTGCCCCCTGCCTGTGCAGCTTCTCATGGACTTCATCTGCACTGTGTCCTGGCCACTGGCCTTGTTGTTCACTGCTGTTTGCCCCCTGCCTGTGCAGCTTCTCATGGACTCACTCTGCATTTGTCCTGCCCACTGGCCTTGTTGTTCACTGCTGTGTGCCCCCTGCCTGTGCAGCTTCTCATGGACTTCATCTGCACTGTGTCCTGGCCACTGGCCTTGTTGTTCACTGCTGTTTGCCCCCTGCCTGTGCAGCTTCTCATGTACCTCACCTGCACTTTGGACTGGCCACTGGCCTTGCTGTTCACTGCTGTGTGCCCCCTGCCTGTGCAGCTTCTCATGGACTTCATCTGCACTGTGTCCTGGCCACTGGCCTTGTTGTTCACTGCTGTTTGCCACCTGCCTGTGCAGCTTCTCATGTACCTCACCTGCACTTTGGACTGGCCACTGGCCTTGCTGTTCACTGCTGTGTGCCCCCTGCCTGTGCAGCTTCTCATGGACTTAATCTGCACTGTGTCCTGGCAACTGGCCTTGTTGTTCACTGCTGTTTGCCCCTTGCCTCTGCAGGATCTCTTGTACCTCACCTGCACTGTGTCCTGGCCACTGGCCTTGTTGTTCACTGTTGTTTGCCCCCTGCCTGTGCAGCTTTTCATGTAAATACTGTGCATATTGAAATGCCCACTGGCTTTGCTGTTGCCCACATTTGTTGGCTCTATATGCCAATAGTGAATAAACACAGTTGGTCCTGCAGTGAGTTGTGTCAGTGTCCTTCCTGTATGAAGTTGTTTCTGTGTGTGCATGGTTTACTGTGTCACAGGCTCAGTATGCCACTTCGACATTGCCAATGGGTTGTCTGACATTTCATTTTTTTGCAGGGGTGGGAGGCACTTCATTTCTACATGACTGTGATACTTATGGGTGCAGTGCAGGTGGTTGGCAATGGAGTCTTGTAGTCATCTTCCTTCTTGGCTCATGTTATCTATGGTGGACACATGTCAGGTTTGTGGGCATTGGCAGCACAGGGTGGGAGTTTGGGCACAGGCTTACAGGCAGGCAGGCCAGGGTAATGGGGTCTGTGTGAGCTTCCTTTCTGTGTGCCAATCAGTGTCGGTGTATGGACATCTTGTGGTGATGAGTTATCCAGGTGCCATGTCTTACTTCCAATGTGTGCACTTGGGTGGTGGAGAAGTGTATGGTGTGAAGGGGGTGACTTTGTTGTGACTGTGGATGTGTGTGCACATGCATTGTCAACTACTGCCATGTGTGACCCTGGAGTGGTGTGCCTGTATGTGTACTTGTTTGGCCCTGTGGTAGTGTTTTGTGCACATGGCAGTATTGTGTGTTGCTGTTGTGGGAGGAGGTATGTGTGACATATCCTACTTGTGGTTGGCTGTCATGTGGTGTGTCACTGGGCCCTGTGTGTTGTGCAGCAGACGTTGTCTTGTCCAGTATTTGGATGCCTATGTGTGGCTGGTCAGTGTTGGTGTTCAGGGCCTTCCTTACATCCCTGTGCCTATACATGGGTGTCCTTGCTGTCTCCAGGTGTTGTAGCATTGGGGTGACCGTGGTTTGTGTTGACTGACTGTGTCAGCCATGTGTGCTGTGATGGGCTGTGTGTGTTCTCACATGTGTCTTGTCTTGCATGTGCATCACACATGCTTGATGGTTTACTCACTGCCCTTCCATTTGTGGGCACCTCACTTTGGCTTTCCTATATGTTGTCCTCCATTACTGCTGGCATGTGGTGTGTGTATGTAGCTGTGAGTCTGGGTGGTGTGTGTGTGTGTGACTTGTCAGGTGGTGTGTGCAGTGAAGTGTTTGTTCCTCATCTGTGTGTGTGTACATTTTGTGCCTGGCCTCAGTGTTCTTGGCTTGTGTGTGATGTTGTGGTGTGTGTGTTGGCTGGGGCCTGGGCTTCTGTGCTATGTGTTCCTTTGCAAAGGGTCCTGCTGTGGCTGTATATGCAGTTGTTGGGACGTGGGGCATGGTGTGGCTGTAGTTGTGTTGTTGTTGTGCAGGAGTGGCACTTGTGAGACACATGTTGTGTCCCTTCAGGGCGGTTGCTGGTGTGATGTAGTTGTGGCTCTGTGCAATTTGTACGGTGCCCTTGGCATGCGCTGGCCCTGTGCTCTGCGGTGTGTGCATGGTTTCATGCACACTGACTGCGGCGGTTACGTGACCGGGACATTTGTTCATGAATGCGGTACATGGGTGGGCAGTATGTGGCGCAATGTTTTTGTGACAGGTGGGACATGTGTGTGTGCAGTGCTGGCTGTGTGCCTGTTCCCACAGGGGTGTGTGGTGTTCCCATGCAATGTTTTTCCCCCCTGGAGCTGTGTATTGTAATACTTGCACTGTTGTGTCTGTACGTACCTGCGGAGGCGTCTGTGGCGTTGGATGACTTGCAGGTAGTGGATCATGTACAGCACCGGGAGAGCGTGTAGGGCAGGATCCATCGCGGTGTGTTCCGGGTGTTATTTTTTCTGTCTCCGCTGTGATGTCTCCGCCGTATTTCGCTGTGCGGTTTCTCCGTCGCGGTGCGCTGCCCTGTTTCCGGCATCGTGATGTCTTCGGCATACGGGACGTCATTCCGCACGGCGGTGTGTGGTGATTGGCCGCTGTTCGATGGAGGTCGGCGTCACACCGCGGTTGGACGGTAAATGCCTATGTTTTCCCATCCTAATATGGCGGGCGTGGAGTCCGCTGCTGGCAGGCGGAAAAAGGCATTTTTCCGCACCGCCACCACCGCGGTCGTGCCTCCGCCCGCCATCGTAATGGGCCCCTAAGTTTCCACAGGTGAAGACAGTTAAATGGGGCAACTTCATAGTCTGCGGATGCCAAGAATAGAACATTTTCTAGCATATGCAACAAGAATTTTAGATTCTATTAAGGACACGGATGCAAGTATTATGCTTCTCAATCTTTGCTGCCAATAAAAACAGCAGCCAATGAAAAAACAGAAAATATTCACAAATGCTACGTGTCCCATGAGGCTTTGAATCACGCTCCTTAAAACCCACTAATAGTCAGTCATTAACCAGTACAAAATAGAGAGGCACCATCTTCCTGCCTCTTTCTTTGCGAACAAGCAGTCCACCAATACGAACATTGTCCAAAAGAGAAAAATCACACACTTCCAAAGACTCTCAACAGAGAGTTGGCACAGACCAACAGGGCCCAGCAGAACGATGAAATCCAAGCAGAGCTACCAGAACTGAAAACACCAACCACTGGAACAGCCAAGCCATGTCTTAACTGTTTTGAATCCGAACCTGAAAAGAAAGAAGAACTCGAATCCCATCTTTACAAGAGTTCAAATACAAGGGTGGGACAAAATCGAATATATGCCATACATTACAATGACAGCATGAAATAATAAATCTTACCTGTCACAACAGGTGAGAAAATCCTCGCCTGCATGTCCTTAATAGAATCTAAAATTCTTGTTGCATAGGCTAGAAAATGTTCTATTCTATGGCAGGACCGGAGGCTCCGATTATGCTGGTTCAAAGTTCACCAACAACAACAGAAGAGACATGCACAATAGGTTTATAGTAAAATATCTTGAACATAGAATCTGATGACCAGTCAGCAGCACGAAGAATATCTTCAAATCTAGACCCAAGAGCAAATGCTTTAGAGGCAATAGCACCTCTAGCAGAATGAGCACTAAACACAGAAACATGGATACCAGCCTCCGACATGACCCAATGAACCCAGCGGGCAAATGTCGCTGCTGACACTGGACGAGAAGGCTTTTGAATAGCCAATAACAAAGGACCAAGAGGATCAGTTCTATGAGCCAAAGTACGTCCTTCGCAAACCTTCAAACATTTTACCACACATAATTTAGCATTGTGAGGAAAAGCAGGATAATCAATGGACCGTGACATGGTCTTTGTTCTTTTCGAAATAAGAAATCAAACACCATCAGGAGAAAATATCCTACCTGCAAGGTCCAGAACTCGTACATCTGACACTCGTTGGCATGAAATCAAGCATAAAAGCATAGTTAATTTAGCGGAAAGTTGTTTCAAAGTCAAATCATGATTATCAGGCCATGACTCCAATAAAGACAAAACATTTGTAACATCCCATAACTGAGTGCATTTAGGTTTCAGAGGATGAGCCAACCTGATACCTTTCATTAGTTTATTTACTAAGGGATGGACACCCACAGGCTTGCCATCAATTGGGATGTGTCCAGCAGACAATGCTGATCTAAAATTATTTACTGACCTGTAACACAAACCAGATTCAGCACACTCCGAAAGGAAATTCAGAACATCTTTCAATTCTGATCCCACGGGATCCACCTCTCGTTGAAGGCAACAACCCACCCAACGTTTCCATGCAGAAGAGTATCGTTTACGGGTGGAAGGAGCCCAAGTTTGATATATAAATTCTGCAGCTGCCACCGAAAGGCCTGAAATCTGGATCACTGACAAAATATCGAAGGACCGAATATCGAGGTACCAAAATATCGCCGCAGAAATATCAAAGTCAAGAATATTGAAATCCTATCTACATCATGGTAAGTACAAAAATATCGAAAAAAAATATCGATGTCAAAAATATCGTTGTAAAAAATATCGTTTTTTTAAATGTTAAAAAAATAATCTAAAATAAAGTAAATAATACATATAATTAAAAGAAACATAGTTAAAAATATTAAAACATGTTTAAAAATAATAACTAATACATATAGGGGCCGATTCCGATTCCGGTCGGAAATCTCTCCGACCGAGCCGGACCCGGAGAGAATTCCGACCGAATCGGACCCTAGCAGTCCGACCGGACGAGTACGATGCATTCGCATGCTATCGGACTCGAGTCGGTCGGACTCCCATTGAAGTCAATGGGAGCCGGTCGTACAACGCGTACGCGGGCTCCCATTGACTCAATGGGTGCGAGGCGGACAAGGGCGCCCCCTACAGCGTGTACGCGTCCATGCGCATCGCGGCGTACATGCACAGGTAGGGGGGACCCATGGGTCCCCACTGTGTGCGACTCGCGCGCCTACGCGTACAGGGGGGTCCAACGCGGACCCCCAAAGTCCGGCTCCGACAGCTTTTTCGAGCCGGACGGCGCGAGTCGGTCGGACTGCTCGCAGCGCGCATCGTACTTACCCGACCGGGAAACGTCTCCATAGCGCGGTGCGAGTCGTGTCCATGCGAGTCGGTCGGAGTGTGTTGAAGCCGCGTTCGAGTCGGTCGGCGATTTCGCGGGTGCTTGCATCGTACTCGCTCGGCCGGACCCGCGTACGATTCGGTCGGGAAACAGGGCTCCGAATCGGATCCGGTGAATCCGAATCCGATTCGGAGCACTACCGGCCGAGATCGGAATCGGCCCCATAATGTTAAAATAAATTAAACATATACATATAAAAAATAATATATATACTTACTCCACAGAGTGCAACAGTAGGGAAAGTGTTGGATAGCGTAGAGGTAAAAATTACTATTCCCACTCCAGTGAGTGCAACAGTAGGGAATGTGTTGGATAGCGTAGGGGTAAAAATTACTATTCCCACGCCAGTGAGTGCAACAGTAGGGAAAGTGTTGGATAGCGTAGAGGTTAAAATTACTATTCCCACTCCAGAGAGTGCAACAGTAGGGAAAGTGTTGGATAGCGTAGAGGGAAAAATTACTATTCCCACTCCAGAGAGTGCAACAGTAGGGAAAGTCTTGGATAGCGTAGGGGTAAAAATTACTATTCCCACTCCAAAGAGTGCAACAGTAGGGAAAGTGTTGGATAGCGTAGGGGTAAAAATTACTATTCCCACTCCAAAGAGTGCAACAGTAGGGAAAGTGTTGGATAGCGTAGGGGTAAAAATTACTATTCCCACTCCAGAGAGTGCAACAATAGGGAAAGTGTTGGATAGCGTAGGGGTAAAAATTACTATTCCCACTCCAGAGAGTGCAACAGTAGGGAAAGTGTTGGATAGCGTAGGGGTAAAAATTACTATTCCCACTCCAGTGAGTGCAACAGTAGGCAAAGTGTTGGATAGCGTAGGGGTAAAAATTACTATTCCCACTCCAGTGAGTGCAACAGTAGGCAAAGTGTTGGATAGTGTAGGGGTAAAAATTACTATTCCCACTCCAGTGAGTGCAACAGTAGGGAAAGTGTTGGATAGCGTAGGGGTAAAAATTACTATTCCCACTCCAAGGAGTGCAACAGTAGGGAAAGCGTTGGATAGCGTAGGGGTTAAAAATAACATACTTATAAATTAAATAATTTTTGTAATTAAATAATGATTTATTAATAAATTAACAATAAATTAATTAAAAATACCAATAAATTAAAATTAATAATTACTTTAATAACATTAAATTACTTCCCACCCTATTCCCCAATAAACACACAACCCACTCCGCATAACATTTCACACAATTAATATAATTATCAATTAATACATTAATAAAAATTAATTACCAATTAATAATTAATTAACAATAAATTAATTATCAATACCAATAGATAATAATTAATAAAAATTAATTAGCAATTAATAATAAATTAACGATAAATTAATTATCAATACCCAAATATAAAAATTAATAATTACTTAATTACAATCAAATTACATCCCACCCTATTCCCCTATAAACCCACAACCCACTCCAATAATTAATATAATTATCAATTAATCAATTAATAAAAATTAATTACCAATTAATAATTAATTAACAATACATTAATTATCAATACCAATAAATAAAAATAAATAATTACTTAATTACAATTAAATTACTTCCCACCCTATTCCCCTATAAACCCACAACCTGCTACAGAACTAAGGGGCCCATTACCATACCCGGCGTAAAAAAATCCGCCAGGCATGGAAGCGGCAAAAATCCGCCCGCACACACCGCCTGAACACCGACCACGCCATTACGATTACACAAACCGAAAACCGCCATCGGCGGAAAAATCACACAAAATACCGCCCGCCAACGTCCGAGTCGGAGTCAAACCGCCCGCCACGGACGGAAACACGCACGACAACACAAAACCGCCCGCCCTCACGGCCGACACACCGCACGTGAAATTACGATCGCACCGACATGAGCGCGGAAAAACCACAAATATACCGCCCGCCAGCGCAAACAACGCCGATGAGAATCGACACGGCAGAAGCCATGGCGCCAACGTACCTGCACAGAAACCATCCGCACACAAAACCAATAGCACACAACATGGCCAACAAGTCCACACAGCAAGGCACGCACAAATACACAAGCACAGTACACATCCCGAAAACACCCCCCGGACAAACAAAAAATACAAAGGCCAGAACCCCAGACACAACACACCTGAAAACAACAGACCATGAGGACACACCCACATAGGTGAGTACAAAAGCAGCACTCCCACAGACCACAACCCCTTGCTACATTGCAAACCAGAGAGGAGAGGAGAGGACACAGTGACACAGCAAGGACAGCAGCACACCACAGAAACGCACACATCACTACCACCACCACCACCACCACCACACACCGACACCACAAACCCCCTGCACATTACACAACACACACCGCACCAGCACCACAAACACCATGGCACCACAAAGAATGCCCAAGTTCACGCCCATTGAGCTGACGGTCATGGTCGACGAGATCATCAAGGTGTACCCACAAATCTATGGGAACATGGTCCAGCACACACCACTAGCCACCAGAAACAGAATGTGGAACCGGATCGTAGACCAGGTCAATGCAGTCGGGACCCTGCCCAGGAACAGAGGTGAAATAAACAAACGTTGGAATGACGTAAAGAGCCTGGTCAAGAAGAAGGAGGGCAAAAACAGAGAGCTGGCTGCCGTCACTGGCGGAGGGAATCCCGCGCTCTTTAAGACCTTCAAAGCGTGGGAGGAGAAGGTGCGAGTCGTAATACATCCGGAGATCCTCGCCGGATTAGCAGAGGGAGTGGAGGCTGGTAAGTACAAACTAATGTATACCAGCACACCGCTATGTACTCACATGCGCAACCACCATGCCACAGCTCCCAGGGACAAACACCCCCATGTCCAGCACACAATACACAACACATCACACACACATGCAACAGACACCACCACACACAGCCCAAACCGAACAACTGTAACATACGTGGGGACATGTGTACACTCAGCCAGCCACGTAACCACCAACAGGTCCCCAAATATGCCAGAAGCGCCACAACGAGCACCCACCACACCCATGTGTCCGCCACAGCTGCACTAACCGACAAGTAACAGGTAAGTGGCAGGAACACAAAGTGCAGTGGGTGGGAGGGTGGACAGCCCAAGTACAACACACACCAGGCCCCAGTCCCACAGCACAGCAAGGAGGAGCATCTCCCACACCCCACAGCCACGTGTCAGCCACCGCAGTGCACAACGACAGCCGAAAGGCAGACATCACGGTCCACAGCAATCGGTGTCAGTGGGTGTCCAGCCACCCCCACGACCCACAACACCCCCCCACCCCCACAGACCTGCAACATGGAGCACCCCCGCTTAGAGCCATGTGGCATCCAGTACAGTGCACGCACGAACAACTTGCAGGTGGGAAACTGGACAGGGCTGGATTACTGGAGGCATGAGGACCATAACACGACCAACACATGGGACATGTCACGTAGCAGACGAACACGCAGCACCGCCCACCGTCACGAACAAGTGAACAATGTGCACACGGACATGAACAACAGACTCACACCCCACATGACCCATCACATACATAGCAACACCCAAGGAGCCACGTCTGCATGCACAAGCCACACTTAATATAGTACCACACGGCAGCCACTGTGCAACTCATCACACACAACCGAAACACCATTGAAGTCCTGTCCATGTAGCCCCTACTGCCTGTCAACCACACACCCCACAACTACACCTATGTAAGACAAACAACACTAGACGCAACAGAGCGGATCAACATATATGCACACGAACACCACTGAACCCATCAAACACACAGACACACCATGCACATACAACATACCATCCATCCGTCAGCCCCAGTCTCATGAAAGGCATGTCATCTGCACAGCTGCCACACATACAGCAGTCACGCTAAGATACATGCCCATGACCAACCATGTGCCAGAAGTCAATGAAGCGCACGACACACTGTGAGCAACAACACACAACATGGGCCACACCCCCGAGCACTGCAGTGATGCACATGGCACAGGGCAGCACGCACACCAAGGAGATGGGACAACTGCAATACGTTTGCAGGCACACAACCATCACTCACTCATAACGATGCGTCCAATGCCATGTCCAGTAATCACAACAGACAGCAAATATGCAGGCCATGTCAAGCATGCACACACCTCAAACCATGCACTGTCATGCTGCCACAACACATGTCACGTTCGGCACCCATGGCTCACAGCATATACCCCAAAAGCATATCCCCTCCCAAATGCGAATCTGGGGCATGGCCCCCATGTTGCCATATGCGTTCCTAAGCGTTCCATTTGAACCCCAAAAGCATATTCCCTCCCAAATGCGAATCTGGGGCATGGCCCCCATGTTGCCATATGCGTTCCTAAGCGTTCCATTTGAACCCCAAAAGCATATTCCCTCCCAAATGCGAATCTGGGGCATGGCCCCCATGTTGCCATATGCGTTCCTAAGCGTTCCATTTGAACCCCAAAAGCATATTCCCTCCCAAATGCGAATCTGGGGCATGGCCCCCATGTTGCCATATGCGTTCCTAAGCGTTCCATTTGAACCCCAAAAGCATATTCCCTCCCAAATGCGAATCTGGGGCATGGCCCCCATGTTGCCATATGCGTTCCTAAGCGTTCCATTTGAACCCCAAAAGCATATTCCCTCCCAAATGCGAATCTGGGGCATGGCCCCCATGTTGCCATATGCGTTCCTAAGCGTCCCATCTGAACACCAAAAGCAAAGTACAAACCAGACCCAGGATGGGCCAGGAGCCCGCATACACCAGAGTCACAATAAGTAGGGGCACAGCAACACACCCATCGGCATGGCCAATCCGTCCCATGCCACATGTGCACAGCACACAGTCCCATTGCCAAGCACACACAACTACAAATGCTACAGCCACACACACGCCTCCGGGAAACCCATGTACGAGATTGCACGAACTGTTAATGTCAGACGACAACTACATACTTCGCCAGGTGCAACACAATAACAAATCTCATTCTCTCCACAGGTGACGAACTGCTGGATGCTGGGGATGGAGCCAGCAGCCAGCACAGCCAGCCTACAAGCCCCCAACGAGGACACGGATCTGGAGGATCTGTCCTCCTCTTCGGACACGGACCACCAAGCAGGCCCATCTGGTGTGGCAGGGCCCAGCCGCTCCCCAGGACCCCTCCTACCCACCAACCCATCATCCAGGGCTGCTGAACATTCCCAGCCCCCTGCTGCCACTGTCGTTGCAGCCACACCCACGGTCATTGCGGCCACACCCACGGTCATTGCGGCCACTACCATTGCCGCAACCGCCACCATCGCCGCACCGACCACCACCGCCGCCACCACCACCACGTCTTCGCTGGCACCAGCCCCAGCGCAGGTGGTGGCCCGGCTGACTGGATCCACCCTGGGAGCCACAGCGAGGACCGTGGTGAGCAATGTGGCTAGTGGGCAGGCCGGTGGCAGCAGGACTGGTAGGAGGAGCAGGGTCAGGGAAACGCCAGCCTCCCCTGGGAGCCATGCCCTGCCTCAAATGGCCAGAGTCCTTGGGGCCTATGAAGAGGCCCAAGGACAATGGGTCCGGTCTGCTTCAGACACGCGTGAGGTGCTGGGGGTGCTGAGGTCCATGGACGCCCGTATGGGCCAACTCGTGGACCTCATGGGCCAGCTGGTGGTGGCGGTGAGGTCACTGCCAGGGACAGCAGCTCCCCTCCGCCACAACCTGCCGGGGCGCAGGGTGGAGCAGCAGTGTCCAGTTCCCCTGCGTCCACAGCCAGTGAGCACACCTCAACCACCAGCATGTCGCAAGCAGGCACCCCCTCGCAAACGTGGAAGGGGCCGTCCGAAGTGGAAACAGATCTCCCGGGAGGACTTCGCACGCTCCAAACGCAAGTGAGGCAGCCAGCCAGCCTTCCGCCAGCCTTCCTTGACCAGCCACTGCATTGACTTGGACTACGATCCCACTCCACACAGCCATCTGGATGGCATGTGTGTGTTGGACTATGGACATAGAACCAGTGGGTACACCCTGATCATCACGCAGCCATGACCGACAGCTCATTGTCACAGCACGCACCACTTTTGTCATCACCTTACACACAATCACATGTCACAGTTTGTAATAAATGCACCTTTTTCACTAACTGCTGTTTGTGCCCTGTGTTTTATTTGTACGGAATACAACGGCCACCTTGGGTGGAAAGGCACCTGATGGGTGGCATGGCAATTGAATCCGGAGGGCCTGTAGGGACCTAGGGGTGGGAGACAGAACAGGAGCACATTCAATGAGTGTGTCACACACCCATCACACAGTACATGTCAACAACTACAAGCAATGTACACACATCGCACAGAGCAATAGGGCACAATGCCACAGCCACCAACAGTGGCATACTACCCTGGCCATGGAGCGTTGACACACAGCACGCAGTGAACAAACGGCCACCCTGACACAGCACACACACACCTGCACAGATACAGCCACATCAGCCGTCGTACATGGACACTCACCGTCAAGTGAAGTAGCGGGCGATGAGCTGCTGCCGCACATTACCAGCTTCCTCCTCTCCGCTGTCCTCCTCACTCGAGCTGTCCTGGTCTGCGGGCTGGGGCCCTGGTTGATCTCCGTCATCCACGATGAGGGGGATCTGCTTCCGAATGGCCAGATTGTGCAGCATGCAGCACGCCACCACTATCTGGCACACCTTCTGTGGGGAGTACGCCAGCGCACTCCCGGTGCGGTCCAGGCACCTGAACCTGGACTTGAGGAGGCCAAAGGTACACTCGACCACACGTCTGGTCCTCCCATGTGCCTCATTGTAGCGATCGTCTGCTGGGGTGCGAGAATTCCTCAATGGACTGAGCAGCCATGCCCCATTCGGGTACGCAGAGTCACCTGGGTGTGAGGGACACAGAGAACCGTTGCAATTCCAACTGGACAGGGGACAGCATCGCACAACCAGCACGCTACACCACTCCACATACTCACCGACAATACAGGCACGATCCTGTTGCATATTGGACATCAGTCGTGGCAAGATGCTGTTGCGCATTATGTGTGCGTCATGGGCCGAGCCTGGGAACTTTGCACACACGTGGGTGATCACCATGTCCGCAAGGCACACCACTTGCACATTCAGGGAGTGCGTGTGCTTCCTGTTGCGGTACAGGTGCTCAGTGGCCTGTGGTGGAACAAGGCCGACATGTGTGCAGTCAATGGCTCCAACGACGTGTGGGATTCTGCCAAGGGCATAGAATGCACCCTTCACTGCCGCCAATTCACGAGCCCTGGGGAAGCGGATGTACCTGTTTCGGTACAGCATCATGGCTGCCAGTACATCCCTCAGCACCTTGCTGAACATGGGCTGGGACATCCCTCCTCCAATACCCACTGTGTGCTGGAATGACCCAGTGGCGAAGAAATGCATGGCGGCCATCACCTTAGCCGTGGGGGTGACAGCAGTCGGATACACCCTGCGAGGACGGAGATGGGGTTCTAACATGGCACACAGTCGATGCAGGGTTGGCCTGTCCAGCCGAAACTTCCTAATAACCTCTGTATCGTCCATGTCCGCCAGCAATTGGTATGGGCGGTCAATGTTCGGTCTCCGCCTAGGGACAATGGCAGAGGACACATGTCAAAGCAACACGACACATAGCAATTTCGCATACACATCACTGACATGACTGAGCAAGCACATGAGCCACAGCCCAGCTGTCAAGCTGGGACGGCACGGCCACAATACACTTACACAGGTCTCCCAACAATGGCAATGGCTAGTGATACAAACCACTGCCATGTGCATGCACATGGGGATCTAGGCCCCAATGACTTGCGGGCGTGCTGATGGGGACTGACTGCATATCCGTCAAGCGGCAACGCCACAGCAACATGAATGTCTGCTGAGCATGGAACTGCTTCCGCGGCTGGATGAGTATGGCACACGACGACGACGATGTGGGCACAGGCTGAGCGGCCAAAACAAGTGGGACCTGTGGCACGAGGGGATATGAGACAGTAGTAGGTGTCAGCACTGCACCCTATGTACAGCACTGTACGGATCACACCTCCCGAAACATTGACAGGTGTCCACATTGACAGCCCCATGCCAAGACGGCTGTGTGCTTGCAGTCACACGTCACAGGTGAGAGGTTACATTGCACGTGCCAGGTGGCAGACGTACATAGTGGGAGCTGGCATGTGTGTGCATGTGTCTCCTGTTCAGGATCCACCAGATGGGCGCTGACTCTGTACTGACCATTGGACACAGCATGTTCCGTGGAAGGCTTGTGTGTGTGGGATGGTGGCACTGGATGTGCCTCCGTTGGGTGGGGGGCCATGCACAGGGCGGGTACGTCGATGATTGCGCATTGTTGGTCACGGTGGGTGCACCAACTAAGATGTGTTGCCCTGTGTTCAATTCCTATGTCCGCATGATGATGGACTGTAGATGTGGGCAGACTACACATTGGTCGATGTGCTGTCTATATGCATGTGCCTTCACACCAGGCACAGCTGCCCCTGCACATGTGACCCCTGCTGGACTCGCTGCTGGGTCTGTGGAGCTGATGCACCTTCTGCGCGTGGGGCGGACAGCTCTCCTCACTTCCCTCATTGCGCATGTCATGACTTTGCCGCAGATGACATGGATCATGGAGGGCCCACATGTACGCGTGGGTAGGCTACACATGATTGTACACTGGTCGCCACCCCCAGTCAGTGTTTCGAATGGGAAGGTTGTCGTGCTGGTGGTATGTTCGATGTGGCGGATGGGCGGGCCTAGGTGCGGGCTTACATTCCGGACATGGGGGTAGTTGGATTGGCGACTAGTTGCAGTACACACGGGACACGTCTCTTCCTTTCCACATCTGGGTCATCCCTTGTACTAACTGACAGTGATACAGTCATCTTCGCCCCAGCCCTCATGTCCTCCCCTCGCTCCCCCAATATGCATGCTCACCTGCGAGGCTAGCGCTTGCACAGGCAGCCCCAAGCTCGCACCAGAGAGGGCAAGGAGTGTATGTGTGGGTCCAGTTGCACGAGTGGGCTGTCTCAGGGTATGATGTGTTGCGGGACGCCGTCCACCTGCGTGGTGCCCCAAATGGAGACCCGGCCTGCATGGACTATGCATCACAGTCTTCGCCTTCCGGATCCGCCACCTGCGACACCCAGTGGCTGTGGCTGCCCTTGCGGCCAGGCCACGTCCGTCTGTGACTGATGGCCCACACATTCACTCTTTGGCCTCTCTGGGGAGGGCTCGGGGGTGGTGGCGCACGCGCTTGCACTTAGTCGCAATGGCATGTGGCGTGGTTGGTATGATGGGCAATGGATGGGATGGTGCGAGCCACCTCCCGTGACGTCAGTGCTGCTCGTGCTGTGGTGCGTCCCCCTACACTTCCATTTGACTTGTGCCATGCTAGACGTTGAGGTTCTATTGCCTGCGTGATATGACCAGGAGGAGCGCGAGGAGACCTCTCACACACCATGCTCCACTGCCATCCCGTGCCCTGTATCGCCTGTGCGGATTGACTATGTTGGGGTTACACCTGGTCGACTGGGGCTGTGTGTGCCTTGTCAAGGGGCATGGCGGGCGCACAACAGGATCCAGCTTGTCCACAGAGGGTGGGCTGAGGTGCGCCTGGTACCGCTTTGTACGTGTGCCCGGCTGCTGTGCACACACGTGTTCACTCCCCCGACAGGTGTCCTCTCACAATGCCCAGGGAAGCGGTGGTGTACTGTTCATGACCCCTCCCAACACGGCGTGCTCCAACTTGGCATGTGCGCATCTACCCGTCGCACCCACCCACCTGAGCACTGCGTCCATACGACTTCACACGACACATGTGTGTCTTCCACAGTAGTGCTACTCATTTGCGTTGACATCCAATACCAGTGGACTACATGGTCATGTCACGACTGCCGTGTACTTCACATACTCTCATCCTCTCTCATTCGTACTTGTGAAATGAGTCAGCGGAGACAGTTTTGGTTTCAAACATTATATTGAGTCTTCTGTCCTCTGTGATGCAGTATAGTGGACACTACTGGCAGCGGAATACATGTTGAGGATATACTGAGCATGATTGCAAATGGGATAGGGTGTGGGGTTACATGTGATTGGCTGTTGCATGTGGGATGTGGGCTTCAGAGTGACATCTGCTTGGCCAAGGCTGTGCTAATGTACATTTACGTATAGCTGCGGAGCTGCGGACTTTGACACAGACGGTATACATGTAGCCTACCAGACCGCTTGGCATCATGGGCACAGTCCATCTCAGTTCCATGTGACAGGTTTGCTGCGGTTGTTCCTCATGCACGCGTGCATGTGAGATGACATCAGGGCATGTGCTTGCGTGCATGCAGCGGCGTGCCACTTGTTGTTGCACTGTGGTGGTTACTGGACATGTCACAGTCACTGGGGTCGTGTTGTTGTTGTATGCACTTGTCGTCCATGCAAAGGTCCTGGTATGGGATTCCCGGGGCGGGGGTGGGAGGGGTGCAGCACCCACAGACTCCAGGCGACCTATTCATGTCCACTGAGCGGTGTGTGTGTCCATGGGCGCTGGATCCATGTCGTGTCCTGGTTGTTCGTGCAGTTCCGTCCATGTGGGTGCGATACACAGAGCCCATGCCACTGCCTCCCACGATGCATGCGGTGTTCCTGGATGTGATGGGGAACAGTGTGCATGTCCCGGTCATATCCGATGTCATGGCGATGTCGTTGATGGTGTGGTTACAGTTGCCGGTCGTTTGGTATGGCTGTTGTGGTGGTGACTGGCCAGTCCGTGCGGAAGCTAAGCATGGGTGCGGGGTTGGACATCATAGGTCACTCGGGGAACCTGCGTTGTGGTCCGACGAATTGACAGGTTGTCAGGTATGCGATGCCGTCCAGCAGGGCTTCCATGTCATTGGTGGTGTACATGTTTGCCAGCCAATGTAGCGGATGGTGGCTGTCAAGGTGTTGTTCGTAAGTTGTCCCTTGGAGGACCATGATGGGGCATGCTGGGTGACATTCGATGTAGCTGTTCTCGATGATCCGTCGTGTGGAGGCACAGTGGTCCCATTTCAGTGCGGGTGCGATGTTGGCCACATACGCCATGCCCCCATAGGCAGAGCAGGCCCTGTCGTGTGCGTCCAGAGGGAGGAGTAGTGGTAGCAGGTCCGCCTTCAGACATGCCGGGTTGGAGAGGCATATCTCGACGGGATGCTGGTATGGACACCTCCGACAGTAGAAGACGGGCATGACGCAGCTGAACAATGTGATGCGGTAAGTCAGTCGGTAACTTACGTTCAGCAGGGACAGGAGATCGCATCCCAATGTATGGAACAGGTTGGTTTTGTACAGCTTGAGCTGTTCGGCGTAGTTGGGTAGGTGTGTTGCGGTTGCCATTTCGCAGCGGTGCGTTGTGGTGGCGTGCTCCGGCTGTGTGTGCAGTCTGCAATGTGCACGCTCCGAGGTTGCTGTGAGCTCTGTGTAGTCGTAGGGAGACAGGACTTGTGTTCTGTTTGCTTGTTTGGAGGACACGGGCCCTCTTCCCACATGCTTCTCAGACAGTTCAAGGTCAGTGATGTGTGACTCCTTCCAATTAACTTGCATGTGGCCGACATGGGGGAGTGTTTTCTTCTTTCTTCCCCGTCCGTTGTGTGCTTCTGTGATATGCGCTATCTGCCCTGTGGTCGGTCTCCTCGGCATGCCTGTGTTGGTCTATTCTTGGACAATGGCTGTATTCACCGGCTTCTGTCGTAGGGCTGTGGTTTCGGAGTTGGAATGGAAGGTCATTCAGTGCTGTCTGCTCTCCCTTGTGTGGGCGGCAGGCTGCCTTTCCGCTCTGCGTTGGGCCTTGTGTGTGAATGTTATTCTTGGGCCACCTGTTGTCGGTCCCCGGGCTCTTTGGTGTTCCGTTTTATATGTCTTGTTCATATGTGCAGGGTGGTATGGGTGTTTCAGTGTGGTACTGGCGTTCCTCTTCCCGAAGGGGCCCTGCTTCTCCTAGTTGGTGTTGCCGCCGCTGTGTGCTACGCCATGTTTGTTACACTGGGGTGTGTCCTGCTGTTGCGTGACTTCACTGACATGTGTGCGTCGGTTGTGTGGCGTTGGGTGTTGTCCGTGAATTGGGCGTTGGGGACATGTCTGTGGCAGGCCTGTCACGTGTCATGTGCGTTCGGGGTGGGGCTGATGTGTGTGCTGCTTGGTTGTGTCCCTGTGTCTGTGTGCGACGCATGCATGGCGCTGCGGTTGGCCTCTGCGTTGTGCGCATGTGTGGCGGCGTCATCGGCGCTTTGGGGCCGTGACGGGGTGGTTGGTTCCTAGTCCCAGGTGGCGTGTACACATGTGTTCCGCGATGTTACGATTTGGCCTGTGTGTCATATGTGGATGCAATGGTGGATGTGTAGTGTACACGCGCTGGTGGGGGGTTGTCCGCTTTTTCCGCCCTTGCACTGTGTGCGCTGTTTGCGTGCACTTGTTGTGTGTGTGCCTACCTGCGTCTCCGCGGTACGTTGCGTCCTTGGTGGTGCATCAGCAGAAGCATGGGGACGGCCTGCAGTGCTGGATTCATGCTCGGGGAGCTGCTTCTTCGTTGTCCGTGCTCGGCATCCGTGTTACCGCTTCGGTTTGTCGTACGGTATCTCTTGGCCGTGGGAGCCGTTTGTTTGCAACATCGTAATTTATGCGCCGGGCGGGACGTGTTTCGTCGGACGGTGTGTGTCAGTTGGGCTGCACCGCTACGTGTACGGGCGCACTTTGATGGCGGATGGTGTTGCTGGCTTGCCGGCGGTGTTTGGCCTACTTTTCGCATCGTAATTGGACGGGCGTGTGGACTGCTGCATGCCGGCGGTAACTGGTGCTTTTTGCATCCGCCAGCACGGCGGTGGTGCTTCCGCCCGCCATCGTAATGTGCCCCTAAATCGCAAAATTTAATTAAAAATAATTAATAATTCCTAAAAATTATTATTTAATTTACTATAATTAAATTACTTCCCACCCTATTCCCCTATAAACCCACAACCTGCTACGGTACTAAAACGCATAATTTACTTTAAAAAAAATTACTAACTTCTAAAAATTTCATACATATATTTAAAAAAACAGTACAATACTTAACAAAAAATATAGAACACATACATATAAAATACATACTAAAATACATAACACTAATATAAACATCAATATTATTAACATCTATATTTTTGCTATCGATATTACTAACTTCGATATTAACAAAAACGATATTTCTTACCTTCAGGTCGATATTCTGGTCGTTGATATTCTTGATGTCGATATTCTGTCCCTACGATATTTAAAACTCGATATTAATGTAGGTCGATATTAAAAACTCGATATTATGTCTGTGCACCCTGAAATCTGGTCATGTGTCCTGATATCTTCCAGACCATTAGAGTTAACTGGTCTTGAAGAATCAGATGATGCGGTGAGCCCACTGGGTCCTGGAGTAGCTGAGAGAAAACAGGAAGGGGAATGGGAAGAGCTACAAATAATTCCAGAAGTGTCGGAAACCACAATTATGGGGTCGATTCCGATCCCGGTCGGAGGCGCACCTAATACCATTCGGTCGGGAAAAAAGCCAGGCGAATGCCTGTTTCCCGACCGATCCGCACATACGTCCGAACGAGCAAGTACGATGCGCACAACTGCCCAAGTCCCGACCCAGTCGTACTCAC